>JAPPVO010000036.1:82801495-82862301 GCA_030407325.1 Camellia japonica | reverse complement strand
TTGCAGAACTCCAAAGTAATCCTGTTTTTGAAGGAAACCAACTTCTTAAAGAACTCTTGTTACAACCTTAGTTTTGATCCATGGAATTTGACAACAAAAGGTCCTAACACAATATCTCCTGCAATTTGTTTTATTGGATTTCTTTCTGATTTGATGGTAACCTTAGATTGAAATTTCCAATTTTCATTTTAACTAGCGATCACCTTAATTAAAATTTTGTATATTTCTGTCTTCAATTTCATGTTTTGGTTATGATTAATTGCACATTTTTGATCGATAGTCACAATCTTGTCACCGCTAGATTGTCATCATCGCAATTGCTGTTGCTATAGTAAGAGGATGAGAGAGAGTGAGAATTAGAACTCTAATTGTCAACAGAGTAGGGATATCAATGGATAACCTACCATGTAGGTATCTATGGAGACCCAACCCAAATACTTGGGTTTCCCCTTTTTTCTTGTCCATTGAGTAGGGTAAGTGATGTTCTTTAAATCTAAACCGGCACTACAAGAAATGCCACTTTTGGCTACCAAAATATTGGTCGCCAAAAGTCTAATATTTAGTCGCTGAAACGATTTAGCTACTAAAATATTTTGTCGCCAAGCTCGTCGCCTTTACCTTGTCGGCGATAGTATTGGCGACTAAACTTTGTTTGGTCGCCAAAAGTGACTACATTTGGCTACTAAATTTAGTTTAGTCGGCAAATGTTATGTTTCCGCCACTAAAACCTTTAGTCGCCGAATGAGGCTTTTGGCTACTAAGTTGTTGTAGTCGGGGAAGGTGTCACTTTTAGCTACTAAATAATTCGTCGCCGAAAGTACACATTTGGCTACGAAACATTATTTAGTCGGCAAAAGGTGCATTCGGCGACCAAAGTTTTAGCCACTAAAAGTGCTACCATAATTTGAGAATGACTATTATAGACCAAACATTTTTGTCACCAATAGAATACATATTTTTACCGACTAAGTAATTTTTGTCGTTACTTTCGTCAACTAAAAGTTTCATAGCCAAAAGCCTCCTCACATTCACTTTTTCACTTTTTGCCACCAAATGTTTTAGTCACCAAATGATACCATTTTTTTTCTGTGACTAAAGAAATTAGTGGCCAATAGTTTATTTCTCTCATTCTTACTTGTTTTAGCTACTAATTATTTGGTCGCAAAAACTTTTTGAGTTATGTTTTTGGTACTAAATTTTTTGTCACCAAAACATTTGATTATGTATTTGGCTACCAAAATATTTGGTGGCCAAATACGTTAACGTGTTTTTTTTTTTTTTAATAATTTTTTTTTCTAAACAACCTGTACCCTGTATAAACAATATAATCCATCAACACTAAATATCTTATCAAACATTCAACAACGTGCACACATTTCAGTTCCAACCATCCAAAAATTTAATATTGAACGTCCAATTATATATATATTACAAATTCCAAAAGAACCAAGTCTAATCCAAACATCAATAATTTAATTTCATACATAATACAGGAATAACCAAATTAATTGTACACCTTCAACTTTTGTACCACAACAAAAATTATATTCTGTACTGCCCCAAAACTATTTTGTACCACGTGCTATGTTCATTTCTACCTTGCCAAATTAGATGATATTTACCACACCAAAAAAGTAATTTGTACAAACCACTATATATACAGATAGAGCTATAAAAACAATGCCCTCCCGTACTTGTCAACAAAAACACAAGGTCATTTGTATGTCCAAAAACATCTGCAAAAAAGGGGAAAAAAAATCATTAGTTTGGTGCGTGTAGAGGCACTTCTAGGCGACATATATATATTGTAATAATTTCAAACATTAAAACACAAGGAGAGTAATATCTATTAACTAATGAAAGACATCCAAACATGGACCCATCATGAGTTCTTGTTTTAGCTTTTTAATCTCTAAATCTGTCTAAGTAAATTTTATTAGTTAAATGTGAAACTAAACTGTGTAGATATTACCAAATTACAGTGAACAATGTAATGAAATCATAATACTGTTCATTTCTATTTAACTAATTAGTGGGTTTATAGATGTAGATATACTTCTATTTGTGAATGAGTAATGCCTTGGGTTCTTTACAGGCTTATGGGGACAAGAGCTGAAACAGATTATGCTTAACTATTCTTCCATAACACCATCTAATTTTGATAGGTATCTTCAATACTTAGCTTCTTTAGTCCTAAGTTCCCTGATCTGTTGCTGAGGAATTATCTTTCCATCAGCCAAATTTTGAGGCCATGTTATATATATGAACTGTCTACTATTCAACTGTTGTTGCACATTTTGTAATGGTGATAGTTAAACTGATCAAATACACAATTGCGCCTAAACCTTAGCTGAACTTTACAAATCCATTATTCGAATTTCCAACCGATTAGGTCAACAGGATATATCCTTTGTCACATTTAGTTATTGCAAAATGGTGCCCCCCGAACCCCTTTTTTCGACTAAGTTTATGACATTTTCAACTCTAACTCCCAACGTACTTGTCCTACTTACGTACCGTCTGTCCCTACATGTCACATTTATCACCGGGAAGCTTCCCGTTATGAAAAAACAGTGGCTCAGGGGCTGTTTAGCATTTTCGCCCCCCAAACCCCTGTTTTCGACTAAGTTTGTGACATTTTCAACCCTAACTCTCAACGTACGTGTCATACTTACGTACCGTTTGTCCGTACATGACACATTTGCCACTGGGAAGCTTCCCGTTACAAAAAAACAATGGTTCAAGGCTTGTTTTGCATTTTCCCACCCCGAACTCATTTTTTTGACTAAGTTTATGACATTTTCAACTCTAACTCCCAACGTAGGTGTCCTATTTACATACCGTCTGTCCTTACATGTCACATTTATCACCGGGAAGCTTCCCGTTATGAAAAAACAGTGGCTCGGGGGCTGTTTTGCATTTTCACCCCCCGAACCCCTTTTTTCGACTAAGTTTATGACATTTTCAACCCTAACTCCCAACGTACGTGTCATACTTACGTACCGTCTGGCCCTACATGTCGCATTTGTCACTGGGAAGCTTCCCATTATGTAAAAACAGTGGTTTGGGGGCTGTTTTGCATTTTCGCTCCCCGAACCCCTTTTTTCGACTAAGTTTATGACATTTTCAACTCTAACTCCCAACGTAGGTGTCCTATTTACGTACTGACTGTCCCTACATGACACATTTGTCACCAGGAAGCTTCCCGTTACAAAAAAACAGTGGCTCGGGGGCAATTTTGCATTTTCGCCCTCCGAACCCCTTTTTTCGACTAAGTTTATGACATTATCAACCCTAACTCCCAACTTACATGTCCTACTTACATACCGTCTGTCCCTACATGGCACATTTAGCACCGGGAACCTTCCCGTTATGAAAAAACAGTGGCTTGGGGGCTGTTTTGCATTTTCGCCCCTCGAACCCCTTTTTTTGACTAAGTTTGTGACATTTTCAACCCTAACTCCCAACGTACGTGTCATACTTACGTACCATCTGTCCCTACATGACACATTTGTCACCGGGAAGCTTCCCGTTACGAAAAAACAGTGTTTCGGGGGCTGTTTTGCATTTTCGCCCCCCGAACCCCTTTTTTCGACTAAGTTTATGACATTTTCAACTCTAACTCCCAACGTATGTGTCCTATTTACGTACCGTTTGTCCCTACATGTCACATTTGTCACCGGGAAGCTTACCATTGCGTTAAAACAGTGGTTCGAGTTACTATTCAAAATACCACTGTTGAAGTTTACATGTTACTTTAAACGAAGATTGAAATTCGCTATGTTTTTTTAACATGTTGCTACTATAGTTAATCTTAATCAAGTACATATTTTAAATACAAGTTCATTGTTAAGAAAACTCAATACCAAACTCTAGTAACTACACAAGAAATCAATTGCACAAATAACATTTGGTAGTTTAGGAGATTTGAGTTTTTATTAATTTATAAAAACTCATAAATAAGCTTGAAACTTCTAGGTAGTAGACCGTTTTATGAAACTTTAAACTTGGTTAGTAGAGTGTTCAATGAATTGTCAAGGCATCTTAAATGTCTCCTAATTGTCACTTAGCAGTGCTCTTCCTTTACAACTTCTCATTTGAAGTATTCTTTTTGACTTGTGGCTGTTCAGTGAATGAGGGTCTTGGGTGGTAATGATACAATGTAAATTATAGTTGAAAATGCGAAGGTTTTTGTTGATGGTTGGTGGGTATAAACAAAGGTTTCAGTGAATGACGATCTTGGCTTGTAATCTAGGAATGAGTATAAAGAATCAGCTCAGAAACTTATGAACAAAAGTTAAAGCGAACATATTTAAACAACTCCCATTGAATTTGTGAGGCAGATTAACTCTCAAATTGATGACATTTTCAACTCGTATAACGAACATATTTAAACAAAGTAAGTGTGACATTAATGAAATTGTTCTTACGAAAAAGCAAACGTTGGATGCCCAACTTAGATTCCCAAGAGTTGTGACAGTTTGGCGACTACGTTATTAAGATGCTTGACCTTATCGTGTGCTCGTGATGCAAATATGGTAGAGGGTTGTGGGCCACTCCCAAATCCAAGCAAGTACCTTTTCTTCTGTCCAAGCACTTGCCTTGAAATCTCCTCCTGTGTCAATGGCGTCCCCGACTCGATGGCAGCCGCTTGTACATTGACCATCTCTTGCTATCATTGCAAATAAATAAGACGAAAAAAACTTTGGCAACATATATGTATTATTGGGTACTAAGCACAAGAAAATATTGAATATATATATTTCCTTGTCACATACTTACATGCAGCTTACGGCACTTCGGATGGATCCAGTCATTCGTTTTCTTTGAAGTGTGTCTGTCCTCATAGAACTTTGGGAAATCCAACTCTCCATTTTTTGCTACCTGTTAACACATCAACGTATAAATGAATGACACTTTAAGCAGATTTTTGCAGACAGATTAGTAGTTTAGACACATTTCTTTGCAGACAGATTTGTATAGACAAATTTTCATTAACAGATTTTTAAACAAATTTCTGGACAGATTTGGAGACAGATTTTTAGACAGATTTGCAGCCATATTTTCAGACAGATTTGCAGCCAGATTTGGAAATCTGTTGCAGACAGATTTGTAGTTTATACAGAGTTCGAATTCAAAGAGATTATCATTAACAGATTTATATTTTTCAGACAGATCTTTTGCAGATTTTTTCAAATATATTATCATTAACAGATTTTTTCAAACACATTTGTACCAGAATTCAAACAGATTTTAAATTAAGAATTGAAAATTTTGTTCCAACAGCTTTTTGCGAACACATTTTTCAGATTTTGTCAAACAAATTCTGTCCAACAGGTAGCAAAATTATCTCTTAAATTGGTGGGACCACATAATGCTAAGGGGAGGAGGGGTCCATTTTAAATGCTAAACATCACAAGACATTGTGTAGGTATTGGTACATTAAAATTGAATATTGTTAGGCCCTACAACACCTCATGAAGGCTCTATATTATTTTTTACATCAATTGTTTGTTAGGCAGAGTACCTGCAGATAGAGACTTCCCCATATTTAGATAAAGATTTCTGATAGATTTTCATATGCATTTCAGCTTGTGCAATTCCAAATCCAATGGTCTATATTTTTTTGGCTGCACCTGCAATATATTTTTTTTCCAACAGTCTGCTATAGCTTGTGCCAAATTATAATAACATTAAAATTTATATTAAATTTGGTAC
Organism: Camellia japonica; assembly: GCA_030407325.1. Lineage (NCBI taxonomy): Eukaryota > Viridiplantae > Streptophyta > Magnoliopsida > Ericales > Theaceae > Camellia > Camellia japonica. The sequence goes on along the minus strand of JAPPVO010000036.1, from coordinate 82,856,583 downwards.
AGAGTTTGACAATGCCAAATCTTCTCAATCATCACAGCTGCATTCTATCCCTTCCAACAGTTTTCTCAGCCAAAATCACAAACACAGAAGAAGCAACCAAATCTAAAAATATACAAAACCCAGAAACCACAAACAAGGGATTGGTTTGGCCAAGAGTCACATTTATCTCTTAGGTAGCCTACCGATTTGTTCATCTCTTTATCATCTTCATATTCAACCGGACCACACAAGTGAAAAGTGTTAAAAGACTTTTGAACATCAACTCTCTAAGTCATCGATACTTAAGACCATAAGCCCTATTTGTTTTAAGAGATAAAAGGGTGGAATTGGATTAATAGTGAAGTAAAGCCCACAAACATCATGCTTGTCTTGCAAACCTATCATGGATTAACAGTCCCTTTCAATGAGAGGACTAGCAATCCCATAGTAGACTTGGATTTGCTAATCCAATCCTATGGGATTGGAGGTGAAATAATGATCTTATTGCTTCTATTTTACAAACAGTAATGCTACGGACCTAGATATAAGAATTCTGAAATTACTCAGAATTTTATATCAATGGCTCAGATTTATTTCATATGTGGACCACACATTTCAACAATTCAATCTCCATCATATATACCCATTTCTTAGTAAATTTTAGATCCCAAATTCTAGGACCCTAGTTTTTTTTGTTTTACCAAAACAATGATGTCACTTTTTATATACGTAATTTTATAAATTTAATCTCAATCAACTAATCACACTAGGACACAAACAAACACAATTTATCTTACATCTCAAACCTAATGCCCACACTCTAATAATCTCTCACTCAATCACACTATATTAATAATCTCATCTAACCTAGTCTAAATTTCTCTCTAACAGTTATCATTTAGTGGTTAATAAATTATTACTTTCATGGGTTCCATTTTAGGTCATGTTTGGCGTGTTAGCTTTTTGATTATTTTAGTCAAAATATCCAATCACATCACTCTCTTCACTTTTTTATATGTTCTTTTATAAAAATAAAAAAACCAACTAAAATAGACAATTTTCAAACAGCATCATAGATTGGCAAGCATGTATGTCTGTGGTTTTGATCCCAACAAGTCCTTGTGCTTGTTCTTTAAACGAGTAACTCCAATTAGTATTTTGGTGGTCCCACCAATTTAAGAGATAAGTTGTGTGGTGCCAACATTTTTTAGATTTTTACAAACAGACTTTTTCAGAATTGTTCAAATAGATTTTTGCAAACAGATTGTACGTCAGATTTTCTCAAACAGATAAGCATCATAGATTTTTTCAAGCAGAATTAATTCAGATTTTCCCAGACAGATTTTGCGAGACAGATTTTGAATAAAAACATGTGGCAAGGGTATCATTAACAGATTTTTTCCACACAATTTTTTTGCAGACAGTGGATGTTTAGTAACAAAGTTCAACATATATATATGTATCACAACATAACATTTTCATATCCAAACAAATTAAATGGATTCAAGTTTAAAAAAATTCAAACTCACCATAGCAGCCATTGCGATAGGAAATGAGCGAGACCCATTGGTATGATTGTACGGCAATTGACTCCTATTACTCTTCCTAGCTTTTGACCATTTCTAAAAATAAGACAAGCAGATAAACAATTTTTTGGTAAATATTAAGGCATATCACATTTTCACATAGATGTATGTACTCTATGTAGTCTATTATTTTACCTGGTGAGATGCATCTTGCCATGCCACATCGATCAAATGCTTCCAATCATCTAAACTCACCCCTACGGGCGGATGAGCATAGATCTCATCACGTGGAAGTCCCTCTAACAATTCGAATTCTTGCTTCAAGGTGTACCTCCAATCTTTGTACAACCCATAGGCCTTCTTATTCACAATCTCTTGTGCTTGTAAGTCATTGTGGAAATCGTCTCTAATTTGAAACTTGTCCTACAAGCATAACAAATTGAAATTGTAATCATTAAATAATAGTCTTTCTTATTAGCATACATAATACAATTACATCTTGTGGACAAGTAATATTAGTTACAAGAACAGCTTGGATGACGGCAGCTTTTGTAGTCTCATCAAGATCCAGCCATGACTTCACATCTTTCAAAGGGCACAAGGTTCTAATTTGAATTCCTAACTAGTTAGTTGCTGGAGTGGCATACTTGCCAGTCATGGCATTCAACCCACGATCGATGTGAACATAACATTTTTCCCCTTTCTTGGCTCTAATTATTTTTTGTATGCCTTTGCCAAGTGTCGGTCCGCGTACACGTAGGGGCTTCGAAGTCCCTGTTAACAAAATAACAACACGAAAATTGGCTACAAATTGGCTACAAAAAAATAGTTGGCAATGGCAAGTGATAATTGACCAATTTGATACACTTTAATCTTACCTACGCCACTCAACTGCGTTTCGGATGGGGCTTGTGTCTCATCAGAATCAACCATTGGTTGGCTAGTGACATGATGAGATGGTCCCACATTTGATCGGACAAGGAGAACAGGAGATGGAGCAACGGGTGATCCTAACGGAATAGCAGCTGGCGAGTCTGTTTCTGGCTGCGTGAGTGTCTTCTTCCGAAGCCGACCAGTCTTTAAGCTAGGAACCATTGGATATGTTTTAGTGATCTACCTGATGCCTGATGTTGGATATGTTTTTAGTTCTGGATCTGTTTTGTGTCACATGAATTAACTGATAAATATACATATTCACCCATAACTATTAGCAAACCAGAACTAAAAACTCTGAATGAAAATTGCAACATGATCAACTATTACAAAGACAAGATCAAATTATGCATCAAACAACATAGTATACAAGGTTATTAACACCTATTTTACTCATCAACTTACATAATATTCCTGTAAGCTCCAACAAAAGCAAGAACTAAATTGAGAAGGGCTATTGAAAATTGTTTTAATAAAAGAAAATAAGGGAAAAAAGCTCTTTATGATTGTGCTCTTAACAAAGCAAAAATTCTGCTGTTTGTGGTTTACATGCAAATTCCGCTCTTAACAAAATTCTGCTCTTAGCACTCTCCTTCCAAAAATTCTGCTCTTTCTGCTCTTAACAAAGCAACAATACAGTACAGGAATGCTACATATATATATATATATATATTCAACACTCGATTGAAGTTTTCTTCTTCGTCTACTTTCGAAGAAAAGATGGGATAATGCACCGTAATTTTTTCAAGGGCTTCACTAATTTACATGCAAATTTAGTGAGAGAAAATATAAATAAATAAAAAAATTGAAGATCTCGTTTTTTCAATAAGGAATGCTTTTACATAATTCCATTGAATATTCAAAAGATGTACAGGTATGCAGAAGCTTTGTTCCATGCTAAATGTGCTTAAATGTAGTCTATAAAAAAATCCTGGTATAAATAAGCAGGTAAAGGAATACAAAACTTACGTTACAGATAACTTCCCATTTCTACCTCTAGAGCATCTCAAGTCCCAAAGCATAAATGATCCATCTCTTGCACCAGAAACAACAAGGTCTATTTGATGGCAAGCAAGAAACAGTAAAAAACAAACTCATAAGGATACCAAGAACAAGAAAATAAAATCAGCAACTTACCAGGGTGTGTTGGATGAGAACAGATGGATTTCACACTTCCTCTGTGCCCTAACAGTGTTGCAATACATTTCTTTTCTTGTGCGTCCCACACCTTTATCTGTCCACAAGCAAAAGAAATATGTAATTGACCAATAAGCATGGAATGATTATAAACTAAATGCAAGTTGTTTGCGGATTATAATTTTAGCTTCTTGCTGATTTTACTAATGTGTTTTCGTTTTGAATAACATGAAGCCTTATAACATGAAGCCTTATACTGCTGGCTCCACTCATCTTCAGCTTCATCAATTGCCTGAAGCAAACGCATTTTAGAAACATGTAAATAGCAAAATAATCAAATATAAAAGAATTGTAAGTTAAATTTCATCAACATTGCTTGAGATCCAAAACGATCTTTAGTTTGGTCAGTAATAGAATCAGGCATATCTTTTTTGTAATCCTTGTTTTTTTTAAGACCAATAGCAAGATTTCGCACAGTTTTCCATTGGTGATGACTACTTACTACCAGGCTAAAAAATGTAAGATGATAAAATCAGCCACCACATTAGGTTCAGTATCTAAATGCACCATACTACAAGTTCACAACTACATTGTAAGATGTATATATATAATAAAATAAAATTCAACATACTGGTAGCAAATCTATAAGCTCTATAGTAGACTGTACATGGTATCACTTGTGAGTTAGTGCCATGTTGAAACTTAAACAGTGTAACACAAATGAAGGTTTTTTCAAGCAACATTGTCCTACTAGCATTAAAAAAATAAAAAAATAAAACAAACAACTAATTAGTATCTCTATTTCAATGTTGAATGGCTAAATTAAACAACTCAGCATCTAATTCCAGAGCAGATATATCCTGCTTGTACAGAGGGAAATTTTCGTGATCATAGGGAACTTGATTACATAAATTCCATGGGATGCCCATTACACTAATGTCATCTCATTCTTTTAGAAAATCACAAGGGTTTATTAAAAATGAAACAGAAAGAAGGCATGGGGAAGGTGAATTGTCAGCCCATTAAAAGGCAACACTTTGCAAAAAAAGTGATTCAATATCAATATGCAATCTGAATACTAGCAAATAAAATTGAAAATGAACGTAGAAAACCACACCTTTTTAAAATAGAGAGGTGCCTGTTTGGATATGTCTTGGGGCAAAGGAATGCACTCAACCATACAACACTAGGGTCTGATTTGGTCATTTAATTAGACATGAATACAAGTACTCGAAAACATAGCAATGGAGGCAAATGATAAATGCATATCATTTAAGTTAACATGCACTAATCATGTCCTATCATTTACCGAGTAAAATGCCATTTAGGCAAATGATAAATTCAAACATCGTCACTTACACTGTGATCACCTAAAGCTGTCAGAATATTAGCATCTTCCTGCACAAATTCAAACCATAACTAATGTTAGAAAATTACAAAAGGAGGCCAAAAAGGAGCAAGACTATTCAACATAGGTTTTTTTGTATCTTCGCTATTGATTACCGCCATTTATGCATAGCATTCTAATCAACTCTGTGAAATAAATATCATTCGGGCTATCCCAGTGAAATTTTAAAGTACCAGTGATGTGGAGAATATAAGATAAGGGTATAGTGACAAACTTAGAAGCATAGCATCCAATCCAGTGTTTTGGATGGTCCTAGAAGCATCAAAAAATAAATTTTGACAATAACCATGCCAATATCAGATTGAAAACTTAATGCCCAATAAATATATATATATATGGTCCAGTGCAGTCCAGTCCATAGGTTGAATATATATATATATATATATATATGTCTTGGGATATATTTATTTTGTTTTACATATCCTTCTCATGCAGGAAAATAAAGGTGTAGAGGACTTTGGTGATGTTATCAGAGAGGGAGGAGGAGCATTGGCAAAAGGCCTATTCAGAGTGGGGTTCTGGATCTTTTGTCAAAAACAACTGAAGGTGCCAATGCTATGAGAATGAAGATAGCATCTCCTATTACTTCAGAAGATCAATAGAAAGTAGACGAAAAAGAAAACTTCAATCGAGTGTTGAATATATATATATATATATATATCCTTAAAAAAGCAAATTATGTACTGACTGAACCCCACTTTCTGGACCACAAAAGCAAATTATGTTCTGCATATATCCTTGAACAGTACCACAATTGTAGAAAACAAGAAATAAATTCCTTAAAAAATCGTTTTACCAAATTTCCAACAATAGAAACTATCATCACAGCAGCAGATCAACTGTGCTGAATCCATGGGATAAGAAACCAAATGCATGCCAAAATGGTTTAAAACTTTAAGAAACCAAATGCATTTGCAGTAGCTTTGCTTGATTCCTTCTTTTACTTGTATTTTCAGGAATATTTATATAGTTCAAAAGTATTTATATTTGATCATGATCATTTGAATTAAATGCACAGATGCTAGACTCCATGGTTGCTAAATTTCATCCTAACATATCCACACACACACATGCATACACACATAATATGCATGTAATGGCAAATAGTGCTGGAGATGGATGCACAAGTAATGATGACATCTATTTATCATCAATATTTCATACAATAAATTATTTGAATTATCATGATTGATTTTACCGATTTAGTGATTTATTAATTATTATGTTGTGCTTTGAATGTCTTTAATGTCTACCAATAATCCTTGATATTAAATACGGGTATTTGCACAATGTTATCAATATATTGTTCCATCGTCTGATCTATATTTTATTTTTATCTTCTAATTTTCTGCTTTGGTTTTTTAGGGCCGAGTTAACATTTCCATTAGCTTAGGTGCTAGAGAGATGGCAACAATACTGGACACAACACTACTCCAAGCTCTACTTCTAACTGGACAGTCTTCAGCTACTATGGAACTACTGAAAGGTGTTAACTATTGTGATGTAAAAATATGCGAAGAGTTTCTGCAGAAAAGGAATCAATATGTTGGCTTGCTAGAATCTACAAATGCAATGCAATGCACAGGGAAGCTCTCAAGCTTTTGCACCAATTAGTAGAGTCATCGAAATCAGACCAGCCATAAGCAAAGCTCATCCAAAAGTTTAAGCCTAAGATGATTATTGACTATCTCAAGGTAAGTTTACTTGTATACTACAATATTAGTTGTTTTGTCTCCAATTTGGATGGCTTAATATGTTAAGAATATGGCAGCATTTGAGTCGACATTCTAGAGTCATAAACCATATTATAGCTTTATAGCATTTCATTGTATTCTTATGATTTAGCCAATTATGGAGAGCATATTGAAATAGACCTGTTTGACACTGCCAATTCAACTCAACTAAACAAAGCCTTGTCCCAACTGTTCGTGTTCGGCTACATCTTGCTTTTCCATTCCGCTTAAGAATCCATGGGATAAGAAACCAAATGAAGCTAAGAAACCAAACCAGATTTCAGATTTTCACAAAATTCTGTAGTGCACAATTCAGATTTTAGCTTGCCCAGATTCTATAGTGCACAATCCAGATTTCCAGATTTCAAATTCAGATTTCCAGAATTTCTTATTTCCACATGTAAAGTGCACAATTCACAAAACCAACCTTATAGGCAGTGATCCCAAAACCACACCACAATTCACAAATATGGACTTAAATTACTAAGGAGGCAACATCATCAATATGTCGCCATGATGCTAAAGGAAAATTGAATCTATTTCATTTCATAAATCTTGAGTACAGTACTGATACATATTTATAGAGAAAATGAATATGTAACTACTCTTGAACTACATCAGTTACTACATGTAACTGAAATATATAACCTAACTCTGATTAATTCATAACCATCTAACTAATCTAACTAATTCTGTTTGGAGCTTGACACGTGACTCTTCTCTGCTGTGTGACTCTTCTCTGTTGTGACTCTGCTTTGATGAGGTGCTGTTGCTGTGACTCTGTTTTGATGATGTGCTGCTGCTGTTTGGTGGCTTTGGTTGAGCTCCTTAACATGCCCCCGCAAGCTGATGGGAGAGTGATAACCCAGAAGCTTGGTCTGAAGATAAAGAAAACGAGAGGAGGCAAGAGGTTTAGTAAACAAATCAGCAAGCTGATCCATGGATGAGATGTGATGGATGTGCAACTTCTTGGCTGCAACTCGTTCACGAACATAATGATAATCTACTTCAATATGCTTGGATCTTGCATGAAAGACAGGATTGTTTGACAAGGAGATAGCAGACATGTTGTTACACCAAAGGGTAGGAGCTGACACAGAGATGGACAAATCAGAGAGTAGCATACCAATCCAGCTAAGTTCAGCAGCGTTTGAGCAAGGGCTCGGTATTCAGCTTCAGTTGAAGACTTGGAGACAGTGGGCTGTTTCTTTGCTGACCAAGAGATAAGGTTTGGACCTAAAAATACACAGTAACCAGTGGTAGATCTTCGATCAAGAGAACAACCAGCCCAATCCGAGTCAGAAAAGGCATGTAAAGTGAGAGGACCAGGACTAAATTGTAGACCAAGATGAAGAGTGCCCTTAAGATACCTCAGTAGTCTCTTAACCAAAGCAAAATGACTGGTGAGAGGGGTTTGAAGAAACTGACAAGCATGGTTGACAGCAAAAGCTAAGTCAGGACGGGTGATAGTCAGATATTGCAAGGCACCAACAAGACTTCGATAGAGGGAAGGCTGAGAGAAAGGCAAGTCTGCTGCTGGATCAGAAGAAGAAGTAATGGTCATAGGTGAAGGAGAGGACTTGCTGTTGGTCATACCAGCCTTGACCAAAATTTCAATAGCATATTTCTGTTGGGATAAGAAGTAACCTGAGGAGGAAGAGGTAACAGCAATACCTAGAAAATAGTTAAGAAGCCCCAATTCTTTCATTGAAAAAGTAGAGTACATGTGGGTAATGAAAGAAGAAATATAAGAGGAGTCACTCCCTATGAGAAGTATATCATCAACATAGATTAAAAGAATGGTAATGGAGTGAGAAGTCTTCCTAACAAATAAAGAAGAATCACAATGACTAGCTTTAAAACCTTGAGTGAGAAGAAAGGAAGAAAAGGTGGAGAACCAGCTCGAGGAGCTTGTTTGAGGCCATACAAGGCTTTATTGAGTTTGCAAACATGGAAGGATGTGTGGTGTCAATAAAACCAATGGGCTGATGCATGTTAGACCTCCTCCTCTAATACACCATGAAGGAAGGCATTTGAAATGTCTAGTTGTTTGATAGACCATTGAAAGTGAAGAGCCAAGCAGAGAAGAATGCGAATAGTAGGCTGCTTGGCTACTGGACTAAATGTTTCAAAATAATCAATGCCTTCAGTTTGAAGAAATCCTTTGGCAACCAACCGGGCTTTATGCCAAGCAATAGTGCCATCAAAATTTTTCTTTAGACGGAATACCCATTTACAACCAATAGCCTTTTTGGTGGGTGGAAGAAAGACTAAAGTCCAAGTCCCTTGTCGGATTAAAGCATCATATTCATCTTCCATAGCAGCAGTCCAGGCACTTGATTGAGAAGCCTCTTGATAGGACTGTGGTTCAGTAAGATCTGTGGTGGTAAGTAAACAATGTTGCTGAGATTTGGATTGAGTAATCATAGAGTGAGTATTAGTAGAAGGAAGTGAAGGTAACAAAACAGATAAAGAAGAAATGGGAATAGAAGAAGGAGCCTGCAAAGGAGGAGACTGAATTGGGGCAGAAGACAGATGAGGAGAACCAGAGTGGGAGACAGACTGGTGAGCAGATTGGAGGGCAGGTGACTGAACAGACTGAGGCTGGACAGATTGTAGTGCAGTAGACTGAGGCTGGACAGATTGTAGTGTAGGTGACTGAACAGGCTGAGTTTGAACAGAATTAAATTGACCAAACACAAAAGGAACAGATGGAACAGAAGCTATGGAAGGCAGAACGGCAGGTGCTGCAGGTGTAGAACTGTTTGAAGAGTGAGCTGCAGGTGTAGATCCAGCAAGTGTAGAGGAATGTTGGGAAGACCAGAAAAAGGAGTTGAGCTGGGACAAAGAAGAAGAAACAGATGGGACTGTAGAGGAAGAAGCAAAGGAAAATTATGTTCATCAAAAACAACATGTCTAGAGATATACACTTTGCCAGTGAAAGGCAAAGACACCTATAGCCCTTAGTGGATGGAACGCCAAGCAGAAACACACAAGGCACAGACCTAGGTTGTAGTTTATGAGTGGTATAAGGTTTGAGCACAGGGATAACATCTACAACCAAAGGTCTTAAGAAAGGTATAATCAGGAGACTGCTGGAACAAGGCTTCAAAAGGTGTGAGAAAATTAAGCTTAGCAGTAGGAAGCCTATTAATCAGAAAAACAGATGTGGCTAAGGCATCAAACCAATAAGCAAAAGGTAAAGAGGAGTGATGCATAAGTGCAATAGTAGTCTTAATGAGATGCCTGTGCTTCCTTTCAGCTACACCATTTTGCGCAGGAGTATGGGGGCAACTTAATTGATGCTGAATACCTTTACTTTTTAAGAAATCAAGAAATTTGTTACTGAGATATTCACCCCCATTATCACTGCGTAAAACTTGTAAGTGAGTAGAGAACTGATTTTCAACAAAAGCCTTGAACTCCAAGAACTTAGAGAATACTTCACCTTTTGTAATAAAGGGGAAATAACCAGGTAAATTTGCTGTAATATCATCAATGAAAATTAAATAATACTTGTAGGAAGCAACAGTGGAAGTAAATGGGCCCCACACATCAGTGTGAATGAGAGCCAAAGGTTTATTGACAGTAGAGATTTGACAAACTAAATGGTAGTCGATGACTCTTGGAAAACACAACAATGAGAACACATTTTATTAATATCAACAGATGGAGAAGACACCATGTGATGTTTAACAAGATACTGAAGTTTTCTGGATGATGATGTCCTAATCTAAAATGCCAATTAGGAGAAGTAGAGCTATTACACTATTAACTACATAAGAGCACAATGAAAACATGTTGCTGGTGAATATGATGCAGTAGATAGAGCAGCAGAGGCAAGGATAGAACTACTAGGAAGGTGATAGAGACCATGGGAATGAAAGCTTTATAGAGACCTTCTTGGTACTCTTGTCCTGTATGAGAAACACATCTTTGTCAAAAGTAATAGTGCAATTATTTCAGAAATAAGCTGATGAATTGAAAGTAAATTGGAAGAGATGGAAGGAACATGAAGCATTTGGGATAGATGAAAAGGAAATGAAGGTGTAGGAAGGAGACCTTGACCAGTGTGATGTATGGGCAATGTATTACCATTCCCAACAGTGACCTGATCAGAACCATGATATGGTTGATATGAGGTCAGATTGTTCAAATCATTTGTAATATGGCTGGTAGCAGCACATCCAGAAGAAACCAGTTGGTGTTAGTGTTAATATGAGAACTGTCACCAATCATAGAACCAGGCTGAGAGGAGTGATGGAGGCAACATATGCTTGAGAAGTGGCATCTGGGCAGGGCTGAATGGAAGTATCCAACCTATACAAACACTCTAATGCTGAGTGATTTGGTTTGCGCACACAAATCTGACAAAGTACTCTGGTGAAGAAAAATGTTTTGAGTAGTCGAAGAATGAGTAGAAGAATGAGGTAAGTGATATCCTTGATATCCTCCTTGTGAAGAACCTTGATGTGAACTCTGTCCATGATATCCTCCTGGAGAAGGACCTTGATGTGAACTATGTCCATAAGATCTACCTCCTCTGCCTCGAGAACTAGAAGAATTACCTCTGAAAAATCTGCTACTATCTCTTCCTCGACCTCTGTAAGAACCACCTTTATAACCACCTCAAGAAGAAGTTCTTGAAATATGATAAGCGAATGGAATTTCTGCAATATGACTTTGCTTGGATGAGGACTCAACATGAATAGACTCAGAGTTCAGTAAAGAACATAACTCTCCAATAGAAATAGATTCAGATCGAGTTCGGATGGAAGTTTTAAATGCATTGTACTCATCAGGCAATCCATTAAGAATCATTAAAACCAAATCCTCATCATCTACAGGTGAGGCAGCTAAAGCTAGCTGATCAGCAAAGGATTTGATCTGCGTTAAGTATTCATCCATTGTATGGCCTTTTTTGACAACTTGATTTAGTTTGTTTTTCAACTGGTGAATATGTGACCTTGATAGGGATGTGAAACGTTTGAGAAGAGCATGCCATACCTCATGACTTGTAGAACAATGAAGAACAGAAGTAAAATAGGTGGAGAGAGAGTTGCAGTCAAACAACTGAGCAGATGAGAGTCAATAATCATCCATTGTGTATACTCTGGATTCAGAATCACATTGTTGTGCTCATCAGTGACAGTTAGATGATGGACAGATTTGTGTGCCATCAACAAATTGGAAAAGCTGTGTAGCTTTCAAGATATTTTGAATTTGATTTTTCCAAATGATGAAATTTGTAGAATCGAGTTTGACATTCACAAATGAATTCAGATTTGTGTGAGAGAAGAGCAAGATTTGGAGGAATGGAAGATGATGTTGAAGATGGAGCTGGCAGTGAAGATGTTGAAGATGAGGTTGGCAATGAAGATGCCATTGATGGATCTCTCGAAACAGTACTCGTAAGAGCTTGAATATGGCTCTGATACCATAAAGGAAAATTGAATCTATTTCATTTCATAAATCTTGAGTACAGTGCTGATACATATTTATAGAGAAAATGAATATGTAACTACTCTTGAACTACAGTTTACATGTAACTGAAATATAACCTAACTCTGATTAATTCATAACCATCTAACTAATCTAACTAATTCTGTTTGGAGCTTGACACGTGACTCTTCTCTGCTGTGTGACTCTTCTCTGCTGTGACTCTGCTTTGATGAGGTGCTGTTGCTATGACTCTGTTTTGATGATGTGCTGCTACTGTTTGGTGGCTTTGGCTGAGCTCCTTAACAGATGCAAGCAAAACAAATTTTCCAACCTGACCAAAATAAAATGGAAGCATCGATGTTATATTCTCCTCAGTTCCCATACCAAGAGCAGCCTCCTTGTTGTTTTTTTATGTATGATGTTTAAATTTAACTTATATATAATGTAATTATCATGTTTGCCAAGTAGTTTCCAAGAATTTAACAAGTCAATGCCATCCATTCAAGACAAGGCAATGCTATCCATCCACAAACTACCATGCTTATTTATAGCACAAAAGTAAACATTTACGCTAGGCAATGCTATCCATATGTATGATTTAATTGTATATGTAGCTCAAAACCATACAAATTCCTTTTGAAAAGGTCATGCTTACGAAAATAATAAACTTACGAAAACAATTAAGTGTAGCAAATGGCTTGACTTCCCCCCCCCCCCCACTCTATGTAGAGGTGCACTATTTTTCCCCTTCCGGTTTTTTTTTTCTTCCTTCAATTTGAAGTAGTTAAGTGTGTTGAATATTGAAATAGGTAATACTAGAATGAAGACGTGATGCCTCATATGTTAAAAGAGTTTAAATTGGATTCCTGCCTTAATTGTTAAAGGATGTTGATTGTTCAAAACAAGGGTAGATTTATTTTTCACACTAGAACCATTATCTATAACCAATGCTTTGATAAATGGTTGAGTTTAACTACATAGATGAATCAATCACTTTTCTTGAAAAAATAGTTTCCAGATTTGGATCAGATTAAGCAGGAAAGAACAAATCATATGGGAGGGCAATGGAAGCCTACTTGAATAAATTTCCAACAAGAGACTGTAGTAAGATTGTTGCATTTAAAAAATTGTATTTCTGGTGACTAAAACTAGATCTATATAAATAAAAGAACTACACAAATTAAACAACTGATTTTGTACGACATGCAAGGCCTATACAAATAAGAGTGAAAACAAGAAGATACATATTAATTTTATACAAAATGATGTGGTAGACTGAGACAAACTTTAACATAAAAGACCCATTAATATGGGTTATAATTTGTAGAATGCAACAACTACATCATTCTGGTGTGAAACATAATGGTACCAATAATACATTACTAAGAGAAAATGAGATATTTGGCAGAGCCTTGCCACTTTTTTCTTTACTCATCTTTGGTAATGAAACTATAGTGCCCTCATTCAATATGTGGGTGGAATTATAAACATAATGGACAAGCCTCTTTCAGTATATTTTAATGCGATTTTTAAAAATATTAGGGGGAAAGAAAAATATCTTTTTTGCCCTTGAAAGATGGCTACACTCTACTATAAACGGAAGGGGAAAAATAGTGCACCTCTGTTATATATACTACTACTACAAGACTTTGCCCTAGTTTATGTAGCAAATGGCTTGATTCACCCCAAGCATTGCCCTAATTTTTAATTTGAATCACATTTCAATAACAATGCCCTAATTGAGGGCATTTCCTACTTCATATTCTGTGTGTTTTCACATATATATATATGTATGTATGTGTGTGTGTGTGTGTAAACAGAGCCAGAGAGAAACAGAGGGAGATACAGAGAGAGGGAGAGACAGATGCGAAATGGAGGACATACCTGGGAGGGAGTTCGGGGGATGATCCAGCAATCCTTGCGGTGATGGCGATGGCGATGGAGATGGAGACTATTCTTGTAGAGAAGAGGGCAGAGGCGTAACTGTACATATGATTTGTGTATATAATCGAGTATATATGGAATCAAGGTTGTGAATATATGATTTGTGTGTGTGTGTGTATATATATATGCATGTATGTGTGTGTGTGTGTGTGTGTGTGTGTGTGTAAACAGAGAGAGAGAAAGAGAGAGAGAGAGAGAGAGAGAGGAGAGAGAGAGAGAAAGAAAGAGGGAAACCGAGAGGCCTCTGTGAGATGTAACTTGAAATCGAGAGGGAGATACAGAGAGAGAGAGGGAGATACCTGGGAGGGAGTTCGGGGGATGATACAGCAACTCTTGCGATGGAGACAGAGCAGTGATAGAGGCGGGAGTGCGAGAGGGAGGGAAATGGAATACTTTTGCAATGAAAATAAAAGAAAAAATTATTTATTACCGACCAAAAATCATTTTCGTCGCTAATATATATTATGAAAAATTAATATTCCCTCCATTCTTTAGTGGCACGTTTGGCTACCAAAAACAAAGTCGGTGAAACTTTACTATTTGGCGACTAAAATTTAATTAGTCACCGAAACCCTTTATTTCCACGACTAACACACTATTAGTAGCAAAAAATTAAATAAATACGAAAATAAAAAATAATAATGTATAAATACTATACAATTAGCGACCATTGTGATATTTAGTCGGCCAAAAGTTTATATTTAACGACTAACATGTAATTAGTCGCCATTAGTGAAGACTATTCCGATTACATATGACATTAGTAGTGAAGTAGTCACATTTACCGACCAAAACTTGGTTAGTACCTAATACGTCTTTATTTGGCGACCAAATAATGTTTGGTAGCTAATCTGTGTACCATTGGCGACCAACAAAATTTTTAGTAGCTAATGTGTACACCTTTGGCGACTAAATTGAGTTTAGTCGGCAAAATTAGTCGCCAAAGCTGTAATTTCTTGTAGTGCGAGGATGGGTCGGGGATAGGTACCCACTAATTTTCCCATATTTTTTTTAGGTACATCGGAAAATAATTTCTCTATATGTTTTCACTACTCTGTTGACAATTAGAGTTCTAATTCTCACTCTTTCTCATCCTCTCACTACAACAATGGCGATTTGAGATGACGACAATCTAGCGGTGACAAGATTGTGACTATCGATAAAAAACGCGCAATTAATCATAACTAAAACATGAAAATTGAAGACAAAAATGTACAAAATTTTAATTAAGGTGATCGCTAGTTAAGATAAAAATGGAAAATTCAATCTAAGGTTACGTCAAATCAGAGAGAAATCCAATAAAACAATTGCAGAAGATATTGAAATAAGAAAATTCATTCTATAAATGCAAATAAAAATTTTAAAAAGAAAAAAGAAAAAAGAAGAAGAAGAAAATAGAAACGAGAGCAATAACTCAACTTTAGATTATCGAAAATCAATTAATAGAGAGGAGAAGGAGATACATAAAATTAAAAAAATTAAAAAAGAAGATGGAATTTTTTTGTAGGAATATAATTTTTCTAAATAAATTTAAAAAATTCTAGATATACATAAAATTTGACAAGAATAATGTGACAATGTTAATTAATGCGTATTTGATTTTGTTGTTGAGCCAAATAAAATAAAATAAGATTGAATGTATATTTAGTTTTAGTTGTGAATCTCAAAAAAATAAAAAAAATAAAAAAATAAATTGGTTGTGAACCTTAAAAAAAATTTAATAAAAAAAAGAAAAAAAAAAGATTGAATGTATATTTAGCTTTGGTTGTGAATCTTAAAAAAAAAAAAAAAAAGTTGTGAACCTTAAAAAAAAACAAAATTTAAAAAAGAAAAAAGATTGAATGTATATTTAGCTTTGGTTGTGAAAAAAAAAAATTTATTTAAAAAAAAGAAAAAAAAAAGATTGAATGTATATTTAGCTTTGGTTGTGAATCTTAAAAAAAAAAATAACAAAAAATAAAAAAATAAAAAAAAAGGTTGTGAACCTTAAAAAAAAAAAGATTGAATGTACATTTAGCTTTGGTTGTGAAAAAAAAAAAAAAAAAAGTTGTGAACCTTAAAAAAAAAAGAAAAAAAAAAAAGATTGAATGTACACTACAAGAAAAGCAGTTTTAGCGACTAAAAATATAAATTTCGTCGCTGAAAGTAGGACAATTGGCGACTAAAATTGAATTAGTAGCCAAAAGTGATGACTTTTGGCGACCAAAACAGTTTAGTAGCCAAATGTATAGTTATTGGCGACTAAAATCAGTTTAGTCACCGATTATATGGATTTTAGCGACTAGAACAATTTTAGTAGCCAAAAGTGAAGGTTTTTGGCGACTAAAAAAATTTAGTAGCCAAAAGTATAGGTTTTGGCGACTAAAAAATAGTTTGGTCGCCGATTATAGGTGTTTTACCAACAAAAAAAATTTTGTAGCCAAAAGTAAAGGATTTTGGCTACTAAAAAAAATTTAGTAGCTAAAAGTGGACAATTGGCGACTAAAATTTAGTTTAGTCGGCAAAAGTGGAGGTTTTGGCGACTAAAATTAAGTTTAGTCGCCGAAAGTGGTTATTTTTAGGCAGAAATTAATTTTTTTAGCGACTAAATTATTGGTAGTAGTCGAAACTAAGGTTTTTGGCGACTAAAAAAAAATTTAGTCGCCAAAAGTGGCTTCCTTTTTTTTAATAAATAATTATTTTTACATAAATTATATTGAATAAAAATAATTATGTTCATATATATAGTTTTATATTAATACGGGTCAATATACTATATAAATAATATATTTTGCATATATATTCATGTGGTGTTATTGTGGCATAGTAGAGAGAGTGTGTTGGTAAAGGTTTAGAATGTGGGAGGTTGGTGGTTCAAAACTTGGGAAGAGCAAAGGGTAATTTTTTTTTTTTTTTTCTGAAATAAGCTTTTGGCGACAAAAATGGGTGGTCGCCAAAAGCTTTAGTATTGGCGACCAAAAAAATAGTCGGCAAATGTATAAATTAAAAAAAAATAATTCACTATTGGCGACTAAAAATTTAGTCGCCAAATGTATAATTTAAAAAATATAAATGAGCTTTGGCGACGAAAATTTTAGTCGCTACAGACTTGGTTTTTGATGACTAAAAGTTTTTTAGTCGCCAATACCTTTCGCGACAGTTTTCCAGCGACCAAACCGGCGACTAAAAATTTAGTCAGAAAAACTTAAAACCCAACTTTTGGCGACTAAAAATTCACTTTTGGCGACTAAAAATTTAGTTGCCAAATGTGTTTTTTCTTGTAGTGGTATATTTAGCTTTGGTTGTGCAAAAAAAAAAAAAAAATTGGTTGTGATCCTTAAAAAAAATAAAAAAAAGATTGAATGTATATTTAGCTTTGGTTGTGAATCTTAAAATAAAAAAATAAAAAAAATAAAAAAAAATATGGGGAAATTAGTGGGTACCCATCCCCGATCCATCCCCTGTGAATATTTAAAGAATATCACTTACCCTACCTGATAGATAAAAAAAAGGATAAAATCCATATATTTGGGTTGGGTCTCCATGGATACCCACAGGATAGGTTATCCATTGCCATCCCTACTTTAATCCTAGGATTTCATTACTCAGTCAATGATTTTGTGCACAACCTGAGACAGATAAGGGGCTGCATCTGACTGTTGCTGGTTTAAGAATGAGGAGCAGAGCTTGAGGAACATTGAGTTTGGTGGTTGGGCTGATTGGTGGTGGTGGTGTTTTTATTACATTGAGTTTGCTGTTGTTTATATATATATATTGGTTCTCACCAATTTTGAGGCTTGTGCTAGCAAGTGATTGTACATTCTTCCTGTGCCAGCTTAATTGGGATCTTGAAGTTTTTCTGTGATGTTTTATACACTTTTCTCCCTTTTATTGATTGTTTTCATCAATAAAGTTTTTCTTTTGCTGATTAAAAAAAAAAAGAACAACAATATGGTGTATGGTATGTGTATAGTGTTGGAAATGGTTTGGAAAATTTGGGTAAAAAACAGATTTTTTCCTAACTTTGGTCTAATATTTAGGTGGGACCCGTGCGTCGATTTTCGCGAGTCAAAGTGGTAACGCGTTCTATGCTGCATTGTTATTCACGTGGTATATTTGGTTGCTCAAAACCATTATCGAGTGAATGGGAAATTGAAGCCAAAGTGTGCTCCATGGAAATGGAGTTTGGGTAGAAATTCCTTAAGGATTGTGTAAATGGCTTGTCCCACATTGATTTGGTAAGAAGTTTTGAATGGGTTTATATAGCTTGGAGTTTGTAGAAGGGAGATGTTATGGGCAAAATGGGCTAGACCCATTGGACCCAAAAATCACCACGCGTGCCGCCGCCGGTCGATCGGGCTTGGGTGTGGTGTGAGGTTGGGTTGGGCTTGTTCGGCCCAATACCAATCTTTTTGGGCCAAAAACATTTGAATTTAATTTTATTTTATTTTTTGGTAAAATAAAATCCAGAATTCAAATTAATTTCGGAATTAAACTGGTCTGGTTTTTCTATACACCCAAACAGGTCCCTTCCATTTTTATCTATTTGAATTTTGAACCCAACAGATTTAAATCTGTTTAATTCAAAACCAAATAGGTTGCACCTGTTTAAATCAATAGCCACCAATATATCTATAAATAGACTAGTTCCCCATTTGGATTTCTACTCCAATTTTCGTCCTTCCTTGTTGCAAATTCATCTATGCATTTTGCTGCATTTGTTATATTATTTTTCCTGTCAAAAAGAGTGTATACACTAAGTGTGTTCGTTGAACAAATAAATTGTAGTGCTGCATTTATTTGTTGTTGATTATTTCATTCTGGGAGATAGACGTCCATATTCTGAAAGCACCGAGGAGAGGACGAATCTGTCTTAAGGACACAGTGTCAAACACTGGACTTGATCAGATTATTATTCGAAGAAATTAATCAAGTAAGTTGTTTAATTTGTTATTCTGTTTTATTTGTTTATTAAATCAGATTTTAATTTTGTTTTGGAAACAAAATAAAATCTGTTTTTATTTATTTAATTATGTTTCTAGTTTGATTTTTGTAATCAAACAATTTTCTCTTCTTTCTTTTATTTCTTTTGTATTCTGTTTGTTGTTAAGTACACAAACAGAATTAATTAATTACAGTGAAGATTGTCCAACATATAGTTTAAGTTATATCCAGTCCGATTCGATTTTAATCCGAAACCGTGAACTCAAATCCGAAACCGATCCATAGACACCATTTTTTTTAATTTTCAAACAAAAACCGAACCACATATTCAAAAATCAGTCTAAACCTATCGGATTTGACTGAAGCAGGTCGGATTGTGAATTTTTTAGATTTCTTTTTTTGATCAATAAATAAAGAAAAATTTTATTGATGAAAAGCAATATACAGAGTATATAAAAATATATCAATAGGGGAGGAATCATTTTCTAAAAATAAATAATGATTCGAGTTTTTCATTTTGCTTACGTATATCATATGACATCATCTTGATACGATGTTGAAAATGCCCACGTTAAAACCTATATATATACATACAAGTTGTTGTTTATCCGTAGTGGCTAAGGTTTCATCAACTTTTTCTTAAATACTTCGTCTTTCTTACACATATTTTGAAGATTGGTCTTGGTCATCTTCTTGCTTTTCCAAAGCCAAAACTATGTTGGTTTTTGGCGAATCTCGAACATCTTTTATATGTGAATTAAAGTTTGGACATGTCCTTTTGAATACTAGAAATTTGTTGGTGTTTAGGATTTATTTGGTTGTGTTTTTTTGTTTTTCAAGTTTTTAAAAGTTAAAAATATTGAAAAAAGTTCAAAAATATGTATTAGTTTATTAAAGATAAATATTCCCATCTAAAAATAAATAAATAAAAAGATAAATATTGGAAGTGTAAATTTTTAAAATTAAAAAAAAAAAAAGAAGATTATTGAATTTGATTTTTTTTTTTAAATTAAAAACTTCTTTTTTTAAATAGAGCTTATGAACTTAATCCCACTTGTCAATATCTATAGTCTATTTTCAATAATATACTAATTTAAACTTCTCAAATCGTAAATAAAAGAGAATTTTAATATATTGATAATAATGGGGGTGTTTGTTTGGGTTTTTTTTGAGCTAACTTGTAGCTTCTAGCTTTGGAAAAATTATTTTGGACTGTTTGATCAAACTTATTTCAAACAGTTTCTGATTCTAATAACTTATTTTAACTCAAAAAAGTTGATTCTGAGAAGCTCACCCCTTACTTCTGATTATCAACTTCTGCTGTGGACGTGTTAATTTACGGTTATACTCTTAGATTTTTTTTATTTTTTATTTTTTTTTAAAATAGAAAAAGACCCAAATGGATTATAAATTATTATTATTATTATTATTATTATTATTATTATTATTATTATTTATGAGAAATGTAGACAAGTAGTAAATAACAAAAAATAAAAGTTAATTGAAAAAAATTACTTCACAGTTTATTTAACAAATGCTACTCAACAACTTAAATTTATAATCCAACAGTTACACCAAATAAATTAACAGCTTCTGATTAAAATCATAATCTATAATCTGTTAAGGTATAATCTATAATTTATTCTAACAGTTATACCAAACAGGGCTAATATGTCGATCAATAAGTCTAAGTGCACAGAATACCAAACATAAAATGTGACACATATATCTCACAAGGTGTAGGGCTCACATGTGAGACGCCCCCTTTGTGAAATATTTGTGTCTTATTCTGTGTGTGGCCTCTATGTTCCTAGCATTATTGTATATTGATTATATGGATTGGAAGAAAAAAAAATCATTTTGATCAAAAATCAGAAAATCCATGTTACAATATCTAAGAGAGAGAAATCTGTATTATATTGAATGTAGTAGCAATGTATACAAGACTCCTTTTTATAGGAGGAAAGAAAATTAAGTGGTTATTCTAAGTATGGTAATGAATATAATATAGTATGTATGATAGACAGAATATATAGTTCATATATTTAACACCTCTCCCCCCTCAAACTCAGGTACGAATACCAATACCAATTTGAGTTTGGAGAGAGAAACTAAAACATGAAATAAAATTTAAAAAAATAAAAATAAAAGGAAGTTAGATTGCAAAGTTCGAATGGGAGCACAAAGGTGCTTGAGATAGATCAAAAGCTAGAGCTAATGCCGGGAAACAGTTTATGGTCGTGTTGAACCATTGTAGGAACTGGCCGGAACTAATGTCGGGACAATTTAAGGTTATGCCGGACCATTGTAGGAACTGACCAGGATCAATGTCGGGACAATCTACGGGGTTATGCCGAACCGTTATAAGAACTGACCGAAATCAATGTCGGGACAATTTAAGGGGTCATATCGGACCAATGTAGAGAACTAGATGTTGAACCAGCAAATGTGGCATATACATAACTTATGACGTGGTGCTGAACAATGATGTTAACAGATGAATGAGTGCACCAGGGGGTGGCTTATTAAGAAAGTGCATTAGGAGATAGCTTGGATAGTGTGCCAGGAGGCGACTTGTATTGTACGCCAGGGGGCTGCTTGGGTGGTACGCCACGGGGACGGCTTAGGTGATGTACCACATGAGGCAACTTGGGTTGTGCGCCACAAGAGGCGGCTTGGGTTATTTGCATGGTATATAACCGTGTTCACCATGATATAGGTATAATACCCCCCTTAAGCTCAAATAGATTTGAAAATTGAAATCTATTTGAGGTTGAAACAGAGAGATTGACAAAGTGGAGCAGAAACACACAAAAAAAGAAAAAAAATGGATTGCAAGTAAAAAAAATATGATAGAGATATTTCGGGTAGGAATAAACAAGCGAACAGAGGAAGAGATCACTATGAAGCAATACTGAAAGGGAAATATAGCAGCAGAATGGGTTGAGGTTCGGCGGGCGGCCAAGACAATGTTGCCACCAGCCGGTGAAGCGAAATTATTGGCACTTAACCGAGCTCTGATACCATGTTACAATATCTAAGAGAGAGAGAGAAATTTGTATTATATTGAATGTATTAAGAATGTATACAGGACTCTTTTATATAGGAGGAGAGAAACCTAAGTATGATAATCCTTGAAAGATAAACTTTAAAATGGTAAATTGATCGAACATCATGTGAAGTTGTTTATCACGCAAGATGGTCGAGAATCCGAAAAGCGAAGAATGTAATATTCGTTGGGAAATCAAGTGAGTTCAATGCACTGCTTTGGCCAAGTATTTATAGACATCATGATGACTTTGCAAAAGTCACAACCTTTGGAATATTATACAAGGGGATACAACCATAATGCTTCACAAAGTGCCTCTTCATTTTGAATTCAAACCCATTTTCCATATTCTCCTTTCTTCCTGTGAGAAAGTTTATGAATCACCACTTATATGGGCTATGATTCGGTGTGAGAAGGTCCACCATATTATGGAGTGAGCACCTCTCATACCTTCATCTCCCACCTGATCACATTATAATATTGGTGATAAAATCTGAGTTAGGCATGTTTACTTTGGCACCAAAATTTTGTCTCATGCCAACTTTCATCTATGAATTTACATAATAGATCGACGTCCGATTGTGACTTGGTCATACATGTGCACATTTTTGCCACTAATTTGACCGCATCCGTATGAATGTGTTCTCCCAGTGAAAACACACTCTAGATGACTTCAATTTGCTATATTTCAAGTGAATGGCATCAATTTTCAATGTTGGGTTTGTAGTTCATACCCAATCACCATTGACGACTTCAGCCGCACACATTCCTCATGTGTTGACCTGTGCTGAAATTATTATTAAGTACTTCCTCTAAGGCCCATTCCTGAATGTTTTCCTTAACACACCTTATCAACGACTTTTTGCTGATCAAGTGTAGACACCCCATTTTGACCAGCCTTAAGACTTAGGAGCTTTCTTTTGATGATCTGATGATGAAAATGAAAATATGCTATCTCACAAAATTCTCAGTAGAAAGATGAAATTTAAGGTTTAATCCCAACCTTTACCCATTTTGGCCAAAATGTTTTAAACTGGTTTTAGCCTAAATTTTACATATATTAGTCCATGTATTTTTATTTTATAATTTTACATATTTTTGTGTATTTTTTTTGGTATTTGTACATATATTTATGCTAATAATACCTTTTATATATTATTATATTATAAAATGCACAATAATGTTATTGTGCGACTTTTGAAAATCACGTTGATTGCACAATGTTTTTACTGTGCAACCATTTCAAAAACCTGCCACTCCACCATTTGTCTTTTGTTTGTTTTTTATTTCATTTTCTGTAAATAGGGGGAATCAGATCAAGAAGGACGAGAAAATCTAAGAGATTTATTTTCGAAGAAAAAAAATTGAGAGAAAGAATAAGAAAATATTGAGAGAAGAATTGGGGGAAAGAATCAGAAAGAAAATCTGAGAGATTTATATTCAAAGAGAATAAAAGAATCAAAAAAAGAAGGGAAAAAAATTAGTTTTTAAAAGAGGCAAACAAAAAATCTTAGATATTTTATTTTTCTCAACCAAACCTTTCTTTCCATTCTCTTTATTGCTTTTTTACCAATACACCAAAATACCATTAAAGCTAAAATTTTGAATTTTAAACTGAGAATTGAGAACACATTCCACAACTTTGAGGGTGATCAGAAGAAAGTTTGGAAATAAGAAAATTCATCATTTTTCCGAAAGGTGAATTTTCTCAAACTTTCAATTAATTTAAAATGTGATATAACTTGTTTAAATACGTCCTTTACTATTTTTCATAACTGTTTTTTAATCGCTTTAAAAGGAAGGTTGCACCACCCACATATCTATTGTAATTTATTATTTTTTTTATAATTATTTTACCGCTTTAAAGGGAATGTTGCACCACCCACATATTTATTGTAATTTATTGTTGTACATAAACAGTTGTAATTTACTACTTTAAATAGTCAGTCAAAACTACCTAATTTGTTAAAGATGTGACCCCATTAGATGAATAGTGACCGGTGGTGAATAGTAATTTCAAGTGGTGAATAGTAACCTCCGGTGGTGAATAGTAACCAACGTTAATGAATAGTACCTCCGGTGATAAATAGTACTCGCGAATGAAAAAGTGCCCATAAGATGAATAATGACCAAGGACGGTGAATAGTAACTGCAGCGGTGAATAGTACTGTTGGTAGTGAATAATGCTCCGGCAAAAATGAGTTTTCTCGGACGAAACAGAGCAATCTCCCAGCAACAAACAGAACCATTTCTGACGGTCGATCTCCGAGGCATCTTTCTATTTTCTTTTAATTTGAGAGATTTGTAATGTCTTATTTTTGTAATAATTCTCCACCTCCGCTTCTTTCTATCTCGTTCATTTTATTGCTTTTCATATCTGTATAAAAGTATCATGTTTTATTTTTTCATCATATCCATACCTTGCATCCATATTTCATACATTCAAATTCAGCTAATTTTACATCTATTAATTTAATCGATTCCTACGTGATTATATGTGCTACCTGATGTTCTTGAGATGATTTACATGTCATGTTTTAGTAGTCGAATATCTAGTCGCAGCTGTTCGCGGGACGTTATTAGGATTTTTGTATATAAGATCATGCATATTTCCTAACTTTGTTTTGCAGCTGTTTGCGGGATGTCGGTAAATATGTGAGTTTTTATGCTTTAGCATATCGTTTGTCTATGTTTTTCTTATAATGTCAAGCATTCTACCATGCGGCTACTTGCTTATATGATATATCTCTATGAATGTCAGTGGATAGAGGTTGTGTTATTTAATTTAGAATAATATTGATTTCATGCTTGTGAGCCCGATTTCTTTTGAGTTGCACATCTTCAAAACTCATTCAAAAATACATAGACTCAAGTTATTTTAAAATGAATGATATGGTTTATACTTGTTTTACTTCACATAGTAAATTTTAGAATTTATTAAATAATTAGAATATGAACATATAAAATCAATAAAATTCATATCATGGTACCAATCTTTGATCGGGTTAGCAGGGGTGCTTAATTAATGACCATCCCCCCTTATACCTAAGGTTTCGAATCGAGACATCTCCGGTTACGACGAATAGTGGCCTTAGCACGAGTCACAGGTTTCATAATTTTTCCAAAATATTAGGTGACAACTCTGAGATCTGATGATGCAGTCCATTTTTGGCAAAGATTTTGTCCTGAAATAGATTTTCTATAAAAATTACCCGATTTGGACCCTTATCTATGTTTCACATTGCACTCATGAAACTATATCAAAAAAATTGAGGGTCTGAACTGTTTAGCACACTCAAGTACCCCGTGAGTGATGAGACAGTTTTTGGTGACTTTGTTGGGGATATTAAGAAACCTTAACTCAAACTCCATTATATGATTTTTATCAACATTTATATGTTCATTGCATTTCATGCATTGGTACACTTAAAGTCCCTGTGTTGCCCAAATCCTGGTAGGAACACTGTCAATCTTTTTGTGACACTATACCTATCTTCGCATTACTTCTGAGACCTTGTGTTAATACCTTTTAAGATTTGTCAAAAAGATAGCTCCGCTATCTATGGTTATCGGACTCAGAAGAAAGGCTGTATTGACTCTTTCGACTTCCTGGGATCTTACTTGGTTATTAATCAAAGGACTATTTAATCATGTCACCTTGATCTCAACCCCTGAAGTAGAGCTAACCTTGTACATATAGTGAGCTATAACATCTTCCCAAATTAGGACATAATGTTCTCCCATTTTTAGGATATATGATACCACTTGTTTGAATAGTAAAGCTCTAGATCATTTCAAAGTTAGGACAAGGTAACCCTACCCCCCATAGAGATGTTTGTTCTTTTTCCTGCTATATGCTATGTATGGAAATCTGTATAGAGGTTCTCAAATTCAAATTAGTGGTTCAGGCGTATCAATTTGTGAGGTTGAGTTCAGTTTTTTGGTGGGATTAGTTATGCAAATTGAGCTGAAGTGCTACCAGAATTCTGATTGGGGGTATTATTTTTGGTTTTCTGTCACGACCCAAACCCGCCCCTATGGGTTTAGCACCATAACCGGCCAGTAATCCTAGATTACCGAAGGCCTGCTTAACAGTAATATAGTAAAACAGAGTACAAGGGCATGGCGAAAGCCAATACAGTAAATAAACAATGTCCAATGAGCTGTGACAGTCTGTATGCAAAAAGACTTTTCATACATCATGCAGTCGGTGACAAAACAGTATGTACATTATATACAGCCATTCAGGGCAGGGACTAAAACCTTATTAAAACAGTACAGTATAGTCTATACAGTAATACAAAACGGTACAGAGACAGACGGGGAAATAAAAACACCCCTAAGCCAAAGCTTGAACAGGCTTGGAACCTCGCAGTGAGGCACAAAAGTTGGCTTGACAAAACTGGAGTTTACCCCGACGCTTCTAGCATTGGTCCGGTGCCTGTACACCTACATATATATATGAGCAGTGAGCTAAAGCCCAGTGAATAACACAATGCGTAAAGAGGTTTAGAATGAATTCCCTTACAGTACTGAAAACCGTTCATTTCAATCAGTATATCAGTTGTGCAGTACAGTAAACAGTCATATGTGGTACATCCATTAGCATAACAGTAAACAGTAGGTCTTAAAAGACCGAACAGTAGGTGATGGCCATCAATCAGTAAACAGTAGTGGTTCCAACGAGGGAACCGACAGAGATCTCTGTAACAGTAACAGTAAACAGTAGGTGCTAAGGATGCCACAGTACAGTTCAGAATATAGGACATACATTCATTCAGTAAACAATATCAGTTCAGTAAATAGTTCAGTTCAGTATTCAGAAGATAAACATTTTGAACATATCTTTACACAATTGTTACTCACAGAGTTCTGGGCTACGGTGAACTAGAGCGTCTCCTCGGAAAGCCAACACTACACAGTTTACAGATTGAACACACACTAAGCTACACAGTTGGGAAAGATAATAACTTAATCCCTAATTTGCCTCGGTGTGGTTCTACATCTATATCCTCTTTAAGATGCCTTAAATATGCCCTAGGAATGCCTAGGATGGAAAGATGATGCAAAGATGTACTTTCAAACACTTAACAAAATTTTCAGAAAACAGGGGTCTCGCTCGAGCGTGGCTTTCTATGCTCGAGCGGACATGCAGACAAAGGAGCTCCGCTCGAGCATGAATTCCGTCGCTCGAGCGGACTGTGTGCTACAGTAAAAATACTGGATGCTCCAAATTTACGCTCGATGGGCGCTCGACCCTCGCTCGAGCGTAAGACACAAGTTCTCACTTGAGCGTGAGTTTCCTCGCTCGAGCGGACTGTGAACTCATGCAAAGTACTGGATGCACGCATTTCACGCTCGAGCGTGACTTTTCTAGCTCGAGCGGAAGGCACGATCACAGAGTGTACGCTCGAGCGTAGACTTCCTCGCTCGAGCGTGGGTCCAAAATCTGGAAATTCCAGATTTGAACCTCAAGCTCAAAATCAAGTTTAAATGCAAAATTTTCAATTGTAAACACATAACATTATATATATCAAAGATCAATTTGAGAAATAAAGGCCCAAGGGTGTTTAATTCAAACTCACTTTCAAACCAATTTTCATGAACATGCTACAAACATGACATACATGAGTTTAAAACAATTCCAAGCTTTGAATCCAAGTTCAAATGAGCCAATTTCCTCCAACACAAGATGAGTTCATGAGCCATAGACATAATCATGAGCATGCATGTACCAAATTCTATGTAACCAACCTCAAAATACAAGGATATAGCCATGCATGCAACATTTAAGCTTTATATCAACACTTATTGAACTAATTCATGCCTTAACTCTACAATTTAACTTGAATCATGCAAGATTAACCTCAAACACATAATGAAGGAGGTCAATGGTCTACCTTAAGTCTTGAATTCAAGTGTAGAAGTCCAAAATTGCAAGAATCCCTTCAATTCTCTCAACCTCCAAGCCAAATATCAAGAACTCAAGCTCTCTCTCCTATCTCTCTCTAATTCGGCTATGAACAAGAAATGAGCTGAGCAAAATGTTGCCTAAGTGTATAAAGGCTCAAATATTTCAATAAACAAAAGCCCACTCACAATGGCAATTTGGTAGATAAGGCAACTTATGTGTTTTACATTATTTAATCTAGTTTAATCATACACAAATCAATTTTCAGATAAATACACCCTTAAATCACATAAATTCTACTGATCATGAAACACTAATCGATTTCCGGTTCGGCCGCCGATAAGGCCTTCAATTAACAGTTTAAACATAACAACATGAACAGATAATCAAATAGTCAAACAGATAGAATGCAAATTAACATATATGCTCAGTCAATTCAGTTCCAGTTTTCAGTCAGTCAGTTCAGTATTTCGATTACTTCAGTTATCAATCATAATCAGTCTCGGTTTGGCGGTAATCAACAGTTTATCGATAAATAGTGGTGAGGGTTGTTACATTTTCTTTTTGCTAAGTCATTGTAGCACCATAGCTTCAGGAAAGTCTGATATCCCACAAAGTCTACAATGTGAATCCCTTGAACTTGCGGCATATCAAACCATTTATGTGATTAGGAAATGACCACATGTTGATTGCACGAGCTTTATTTTGAACACAGTGAATGGCTCGCACTTAAATTGACAATTTGAGATAGGTTTCATTTCAAGTTCAGAATCAGATGTTGAGTTTGAGTCTAATTCCACTGAGTTCGTAAAGTCAGAGTCAGACTTGAGTCAGTCTAGCCAGCCAGAGTTTGTTGATTTCAGGAATGCTAACCTAGACATCTTTGTCCTGTCTAGGTCTTCTTTGTCATTTTCTTTTGAGTCTGTTGTTATCACTGCGTCAAAGTTTCTTTTGAATAAAAGTGCCATAGATTTCGCCTACTTTTTTGTGCCTTTAGTTCATTGTATTGACCAAAAAATTTCAAAACTCTAATGAAAACTAAGAGAAAGAAATTCCTCAAGCTTTGAAAAATTTGATCGACTGGGAGGAAAGAAAAGAGGTGTACTAAGCCCTTAATGGATTATGTTAGCCCCAAGGTTATTCAAATATAAATTCTTATTGATTTTGATTATTGACAAATATTTTGAATTCATTTTGTTATTCAAATTTTTCAAAATAATAGTATACAAATTGTGCTAGAAGTTATATGATTCTAAAGTGTTGTTTTTTTAATGATTTTTGACCCTTCAAAACATAAGATTAGCAGTTGTATGCACAATTCAATTAATGCTTGAAACAGGTCCAAGGGTCGACACCAGAGTGAAGCTCAAAATGTCTAAGTGTTCCAGAAGTAAAGGTTGACACCAAGAACAAAAAGGTCAACACTGAATTTCAGAATGCAATCCAACAGCAAGGGTCGACACCAAGAATGATAAGGGTTGACACCAGGAACACCTAGAACTAAACTCAGAGAAGAGAAGAAAGCAAAGGGTCGACACCCAATCCGCAGAGGTCGACACTTGAAAATTTGGGTTTAAAAAATCCCACTTGCTAAATTAGATCTAAACTGACACAGATCATTTCTCAGCCACTTTTTTTTATCTATGTACAAAATATGTCATCTCTTCTGACCCCTGAGCAAATCTTCTAGCACCATATCCTCTCCAAGAAGTTGACCTATGAAGGAGAGCATTAAATGAAAAGATTGTGCATTTAATGATCCCTCTCTTCCCAAGACTTGTCTATAGTCTGTATACACCATGCCCTGATCAAACACAGCTGGAAGATATCCTCTGTGATTTGCTCCAATGGCTAGAATATGTATCTCTACCTTTCTTCAACAGCTAGAAGCCATTAATGCTATAAAGAAGAAGCTCTCCTTGTTCAAATGATACACTTCTTCAATACAACAAACCTACAGCATTCAAGAGCGATCAAGAGCTTTTAATGTACTCCATTGTACTTCCATTTTCACATCTAAGTGATTCTTAAATTACCTGTGAGCTTACACTTTCATATCCATCTTTTGAGAGAGAATATTTGTAAAAGAGGACAGTTGTACCTCTTATTATTGTTCCTTATTTTTTGAGTGAAACACTTATAAAGTGAGACATTTAGTTGGGAGGTCCTCAATAGATTAAAATAAGTCCTTGTAAAAATCCACAAGCTATGTGAAGCTTGGTGGTGCATTTATCAGATTCATAGTGAAGAAATTCTCAAGAAGGTTTCTTAAGGAGTAGATGTAAGCCGATGAGCCGAACCACTATAAATCCTTGTGTTGTGTTCTTCCTTCTTTCTCTTTTATTTTCTATGTATCCATTAACTGTCATCTGTATTTAATTCTTAGTCATTTGAAATCTATTTTCTGGTCAAATTGTTAATAACCCAATTTATCCCCTTCTTGGATTGCCTTTCTGTGTAACAGATTAGATTGTTTCAGTTAATGAGGGTATTGAGAAGGATCTTTGTTTGGTCCAGATTGGTTCCATGTTATCTTTAGAAAAAATGCGAGCGATTAGTCGCTTTATTAAAAGATTTCAAAAAATATTTTTGCATGGTCCTACGAAAACATGCCTAGAATTGATCATGGGATTGTACAATATAGGATCCCTTTCGACCTGAGGCCTAACCTCCTAGCTTTCAAACCTTGATTCAGAGCGTTCAATAATCAACCAGAATATGAGGCTTGCATAACCGAATTAGAAGCAGCCCTAGAATTAAGGGCAATAAGGTTGGGTGTGATTAGAGATTTAAACTTTCATTTCTCAAGTGTATCACCAGACTTTCACATTTTGATTCTGATGTTCAAGAATTTGACATTCACCCACCTAGTTAGAGAGAATAACCGGTTCGCCGATGCTTTAGCAACCTTAGCTTTAATGGTGGATATACCAATCAGGGTCAGGATGTGTCTAATCCTCATGGAGCAAAAGTATGTGCCTGCATACAAAACGATAGCCGCAACAGAAGAGATTCAAGATGAAAATTCTTAGTATCATGACATTTGAAACTTTTTTTCAGAAAAGTGACCTATGCCCACAAGGGGCAAATGCTAAGAATAAGGTATCAATATAGGACTTCCAGGGCATTCAACCAAAAAAAAAAAGAAGCCAAATCCCAGAATTTGAGAGAAGAAGATTTGGTGCTTAAGGACAATCAAACTCCTATTCGTGACCCTAGGGCCAAGTTGAGAGTCATTCTCATAGATTTGGATGGCTTGGAATTCTCATAACTAATCAACATGGACGAACTGAAAAAGTACTATCCTTGAGAGGCTCGCTGGGCCAAAAACCCAAAAGGACGACCCAGCCAAAAATTAGAGCATGAAAATTAAAAATGAAAAAAAATAATAAAAAAAATGAAATATGAAAAAAAGCTCGTAAGGTCGAAAACCCGGAAGGACGGTTTTGTCAAAAGTTAGAGCACAAAAGGAAAGTGTTAATACTCGAGTGACCCTGTCATGACCCAAACCTGCCCCTATAGGTTTAACATCTTAACCGGCCAGTAATCCTTGGATTACCAAAGGCCTCTGAACAGATTATCATATAATATGGGACTGCAAAAGCAAATATAGAAACATACATAGTCCATAGAGCTGTGCAGACATACATGGGACAAATAATCTCAAAACTTTATATACAAATTTGTGACGTCAAAAGGAAGTGGTCTTACGTCACATACATTACAGATATTGCCAAAAGGGGACTTAGCCCGAAATACATATACAATAGTCGAAAGAAACTTGTTCATAGAGTGCTACATAAACATGACTGATCACAAAAGGGAACCTCCTCTGGAGGCACAACAGTTGGCTGACAAAACAGAGACTCCAGGTAGCAGCTTATGCCTGGTCACGCGCCTGCTCACCTACATACATAATATAAATAGTGAGCAGAAGCCCAGTGAATAATAACAGAGTAAAGGTTTTACTGAATGATGTCCAAACAGAAACAGATTCGCATACATATTCATAATCGTATTCAAAGTTCATACATTTCACATGCTAGTATGTGGTACATCCATTAGCGTTAACAAATCCGATGACCCATGAAGGGACAGCCGTGAAGGCATTCTGATGACCCATAAAGAGACAGCCATAAGGCATTTCGATGACTCATGTGCACAGAGATGTTTACAATGACCCATAAGGGGACGGCCATAAAGGCATTTTGATGACCCATAAAGGGACGTATATTATATGATGCTAAGGATGCCACGAATACATTTCATAAACTTGGACAATCATTCATTCATATAAAACATAGTATTTCAGAATACTGACCATTTCATATCATTAGAAAATAATTAAAGTTAAATAGAACTTTACAGAGTTATTACTCACAGATGGCTCTGATAGCAAAATAGAGAAAGCGGGCGATTCAGATAGTCTATGGCACATGACCTACACAAACACATAGCAGATACACATTGAAACACACGCTCGGCATATACTTAACTCGTTACGTTTCGTTCTTAGTATGTTTCTAAGTCTTATCCTTATTATTATGTCTTAGTCTTGGCTTAGGAATGCCTAGGATACAATGAGGATGCGAAAATGCACTTGAAAACACTTAGTCAAATATGCTAGAAACATGGGTCTCGCTCGAGCGAACGTCCAATCATGCGAGTGGTCGCTTGAGCGCAACTTTCTTCGCTCGAGTGGTCTGTAAACTTTGCAAAAGTACTAGTTGCTTGATTTTTCCACTCGACACGCACTCTACGGTCGCTCGAGCGTAAGACAGAGGTCTTCGCTCGAACGTAACTATTGTCACTCGAGCGGTCTGCAAAATGTAGAAACTTCTGGGAGCATACATTTTATGCTCAAGCCAACTTGTGGTCGCTCGAGCAGAAGTGCCAAAATGCGAGTGGTCGCTCGAGCGCAGGTTCTGTCGCTTGAGCGGAGGAGTAGAATTCTGGAATTTCCAAATTCACTCCCAAGCACCAAAACTCAAATTCAAAGCCACAACTCATGTTCTTTTGGGCCAAAAGCTTGAGAAAACATATCTAAACTTGTCAAACATCATGAATTCAAAAGCATTTCGCCAAATCAAGGCCCAAAAGCTTTCCAATTGCTCAAAATTCAACTTGAAGCTTACGAATATGATGTAAACATGACATGCATGAATTGTCATGAACTTAAGCATCCCAAAAGATGATCAATTAAGGTCAAATGGTAAGAAATGTGATCAATTCTCAAAACAAGGTCAAGATAGACACATGCATGTGAGACTTATGTGAAGTTCAAACTCAAAAAGCTATGATATATGCATGTATGTCTGGAATTCATCTATTTAAGCTCAATTCTCATGTTAATTCACATATCACACTTGATTTCATGTGGCAACCAACCAAATTACAAACTAGGAGATAGAAATTCTTACCTTAGAAGCTTAATTGCGTCCTAGATGTCCGAATGGTTTAGTCACTTAGTTCAACACCTTGATTTCTCTACAATCTTTCTTCCTCTCCTTAGATTTCCAACTCAACACTTGATCTCTCTCTCTCTCTCTCTCTCTCTCTCTCTCTCTCTCTAATTCACATTTGATGCCTTATGAAAGAAGAAATAGGAGCGTAAAGTGTATACAAGGGTCCACTAGTGCCTTATATAGGCTTGGATTAAGGAATTCATTAATTAGGCTTAATTGAGCATTAATTTTTCTAATTATTTCATTCCAAATAAAATTTCAATTAAACCTACGATAATGTTCTAAAAATTCCAACTAACACATAATTCAAGTCAATTTCATGATCGGATGCCGATGAGGCCTTCAATTCGCAAAACAAAACAGAAAAACAAACAGACATTTCTACCATGGACAGATACAATGCATTTCACATACATAACACATAATTAATCACATGATTTCATCTTAGATACTTATTAAGCATTCTTAATCATGGATTATACATTATTCATGGGTCGGGGTTGTCACAGTCTTCCCCCCTTAAGAAATTTGGTCCCCCAAACTCGAATTACCTTCATTTTGGAAAAACATCGGGTCCAAAGGAAACAAGTCAGGATATCTTTTCATCATATCTTCTTTAGTCTCCCAAGTTGCATAGGTCTCTTCGTGGTTTTGCCAATCCACTTTTACCAACAGTATTTCTTTGTTCCTCAATCTTTTGATTCGACAATTCACAATCTAAATTGGCCTCTCTTCGTACGTATAGTCATCTTTCAAGAGCACATGGGTTGGTTCAATCACGTGGAACAGATCTCTCAAATATCCTCGCAGCATTGAGACATGAAAAACATTGTGCATATGTTCCATGACCGGCGGTAAGGCTGCCTGATACGTCACCGTGTTGATTTTCTCTAAAATCTTGTATGGCCCAACATATCTCAGTGCTAACTTGCCCTTTACACCAAACCGAGTTTGCCCTTTCATAGGAGTTACTTTAATAAACACATGATCCCCAATGTCATATTCCCTGTCTCTTCTTCGGACATCTACATAACTCTTTTGGTGACTTTGTGCAGTTTTCAATTGTTGTTGAATCAATTTCACGTTTTTCAATGGTTTCTTGCACAAGTTCCAGTCCTAACAAAGGTCGATCACCTACTTTGGCTCAGCAAATTGAAGATCAACATTTCCTACCATGCAACACTTCGTAAGGAGCCATCCTGATACTTGAATAACAACTGTTGTTGTACCCAAACTCAGCCAATGGTAAGTTGTCACGGCCCGAACCCGCCCCTATGGGTTAAGGACATAACCGGCCAGTAATCAAGAGATTACCTACGGCCTCAAACCAAACAAGACATATCTCATCAGAGTAAAGGAGCCAAACGGAAGCAAATTTAAAACTTTTGTCCATAGAGCTGTGCTTACATGGCACATCAGAACAGTCCATATATATATATGTGATAACCCTGTTCCGTATTATGCTAATTGGTCCTTATTATGAATTTGATTATATGTCTGATATGATTTTGTGTGCCAATTATGTGAATATGTGTGGTTTTGAATTTCTATCTGTTCACCGTAGGAATATCTGTTGATTATCTGCTTTGGAAATTAAATTGAAGGCCTTGTCGGCCACAGAACCCGAAATTGACTGCGCCATTGTGATTGGCGTAATTTTTAGAGCCTATGGTGAAATTTAATTGAAAATTGATTTGGATCAAATTAATTAGATTAAATTAATGGGTCAGTGCTCAATTATTTTACATTAGAATAATGTATTTGAGGGGGGGTTTTTAGAGGCCATTATACACCCTCACTTTGTTCCTTTTTGAGCTTATCATCCGAAATTCCTCTCTAGAGAGAGAGAGAACCGGATTTATAGAGAGAGAGGGTTCAATTTTGAAGATTTTGCTAAGGAGCTCAAGCTTTGAAGGGCTAGGCTCAAGAACTTGCTCCTATTTGGAAGATTGAACCTCTAAGTGAGCATTTGAGCATAAACTTATGAGTATAAGTTGTAAATTATGTATTCAAGCTAGTTGGGTAATCAAGAGCAAGAATTGAAATGAATTGAAGTTAAAATGAACATGCATGTGCATAATTGTTACAATTTTGGGTGTTCTAGCATATAGCATGTTAAATATGAAGAATGGAGCATCAAACCTTACATGCATGAGTAGTTTTGTGTAGCTTCATGATTTGGAGCATCATTTGTACCATTTGTAACAGAAATGAAGTCAAGATTTGACTTGCATGCATGATCGAAGAAGTTATGAAATTGGTATGAGTTTGAATGTATGAGTTTGTTATTGGAGTTGAGATTGACGTAAATTGGGAGATGCATGTGATTAATTTGTGAAATTGGACTTCATAATGTTGTAATTTAGTGTTTGTACCATGTTAGTACATGTATATGTGAAGTTTGAGCTGAAATTATGTGTTTGGAGCCTTTGAATGTCGAGTTGAAGCTGAAGAACATGTTCTGGAAAACCCAGAAAATTTGATGTCTGCTCGAGCGGGGAAACCTCCGCTCGAGTGTGAATTTTGTGCTCCCAGTATTTTTACAGACTTGGATGTCCGCTCGAGCAGGAAAGTTCACGCTCAAGCGGGGAGTTATGTAGACAGACCTTCAGCTCGAGCGCCAAACTTCACGCTCGAGCGTAATTTTGATGCACCCAGTACTTTTGCAGACCTCATGGGTCCGCTCAAGCGAGTAAGTCCACGCTCGAGCGGGGACCCTGCTTTCTGAAATTTTGAAAAGACATCCTGTGTTTCGTTTTCTGTTCTCTTTCACTTCGAAGTACTCTTAGGCATGCATTGAGCATTGTAATTGAGTTAAAGAGATAAGAATGAAGCCTAAAGAGGAATATGTGAATTTAGAACAGATCGAATTGTTTGTGACCCTTTTGTGTTCATGAAATGTATAGGGTCAAGCTCCAGGGCAAACCAACCAACCGATCACTGTGAGTAATATCGATGTTTGAAGTTATCATTTGTCTAATTGCTTATTTCCTTATACGCCTTATCAGTTTGACATGAATGAATGGGCCAGAGGCCAGTTTGACATCAATGAATGGGCCAGAGGCCAGTTTGACATCAATGAATGGGCCAGAGGCTAGTTTGACATGCATGAGTGGGCCAGAGGCCAGTTTGACATGAATGAATGGGCCAGAGGCCAGTTTGACATGAAAATCTGAATGGGCCAAAGGCCAGTTTGATAAATGGAAGATAAAAATGGAAGATAAATGGGCCAAAGGCCAGTATGTTTGGAACCACAGCCACTTGACTTAAATTGTGTATATATGTATGTTAAATAGGAATATGAATTGGGCCCAAGGCCGTTTGAAGCATGTTGTTCTACGTACCGTTTGTATATCTTCTTTATTTGATATTATTCTTGGGCTATCGCTCACGCTCATTCATGTGTTTGTAGCTGAGCCAAGAGAAGTCCAAACCCAGCCCCAGTGAAGTATGTGTGGAGCAACAAAGGTTTTGAAGAGTCAGCCCTTGCGTCTCACGCACGAGACTCGTCTTCGCCTTTTTGTCATTTTGTTTTATGTTGTCATGTTGGCGAAGTCTTTGAACATGTCTGTATATAGTTTTCATGGGTTCACTTAGTCTTGGATGATCTTGTCTGTACAGAACTTTATGGTACTGTACTTCTGTTGTGAGTTATTAATGTACATATGTATGGTTTGTTATGACGTGCCATATAAGCACAGCTCTATGGACAAAGTTTTAAATTGCTTCCGTTTGGCCCCCGTTAACTCGGTTAAAATACGTTTGGTTTGGTTTGAGGCCGTAGGTAATCTCATGATTACTGGCCGGTTATGTCCTTAACCCACGGGGGCGGGTTCGGGTCATGACAGAGTGGTATCAGAGCATGAGTTAATAACTCACACACTTGTCCAAAAGAGCAATAAGCGTTTAGAAGAGATCTATGATGCATTCATGTAATAAGTATGAATCTGACAGCATCCAGAATACGCTTAAATGTTAATTGTGAACGATTATGTGTTATAAGTTTGTGATTCACTTGCATTACAAATTATTTGAATACATATGCTCTTTAGTATATGCATACCTGTGAATCTTTTGTATAAAGTATAATGCAAGCTTGATCAGATGGTGAGAACATGTGATTATATGAGATATGAATTGTTGCACTAATGTGTACAACAAGTTTGTTTTGTTATAATGCACATACATAAACATATGAATCGTGAAAAGTTGCATATGTGCATTCGATTATGCAAATGGGTGTTTATGTGGAATATGATTTGAGTATATAATTACTGAGTAAATGTTCAGCATGCGATATCTGATAATTATGCAATCATCTGTTACGTATGTGATTAATTGTGCCTTGATGATACGTGAAATGAGAATATAACGACATGCCTATGTACGAATGCACCTATGTGTATCTGTGTTTATTTCTGTATTGGGCATTCCTTATTTGGCATGGCTTAATAAGAATTTGTGTAGATCATGGAGAAGGTAAGGGCATACGAGTTGGCAGACTCTTCCACAGCCCGACTTGATAGACTGGAAAGAACAGTACAAGAAATGGCAAAGATCTTAAGACAACAGTATCAGTTGCCGCTACGGCAAGAACCTTTGCCACCACCTGTGCAAGAGCACCAAGGGAATGAGTTGGAAGTCACAAAATACGTTGAGGTGCTAGACCAAACACTGATGATTGAAGCTAACGTGAACCGATCTTCTGAATGGAAAAGTAAGAGACAAGGCTTTTTCTCAAAGAAGAGGTTATTTAAAAAGCAAAATACGGGATTATCACGCACTTCAAACTCTATAAGGAATACAGCACCGACATTTAGTGAATGTGGTAAGAAACACCGAGGAGTTTGTTATCGAATTTCTGGGGCTTGTTATGGGTGTGGTAAAATAGACCACATGGTAAGGAACTGTCCTCGGACTGAGCAAAACGTGAATAGACCCGTGGTCTCAGCTGGATTCATACCAGCGGCGGGAACTGTTAATCAGGATAGGGTAATTGCACTCGTCCCAGAAAGCACTCAGAATACTGCGACCGTTATCCCAGGTAATTATACTATTATAAACGAATGCCTATGTGTTGACTGATTCTGAATTAGTACGTGTGTACATCTTTGCTTGGGATATTGTTTGATTCGGATCGGCATATTCTTTCATATCTGCTGTTTGTGTATCTAGATTGGTTAGACCCACGAGATCGAGACCGTATTCATTGAATGTATGTGTTCCATTTGGGAAATTTGTGAAATACGTATTGGGATATCGATTAACTCTGCACATGCATATGTACATCTAAACCTATGCTCAGGGTGATTTGTTATATTACTATCTTCAATGACTAAACCACTGGAACTATGACTCTGTGATTGTGTGACTGGGTTGAGCACCCCAAATAACGAACTCTATGAATTGCGAGACCATGTATTTGGATTGGTAGAAAATTGACTAAACTATGTGACTATGTTAAGCTTGACTCGTAAACCTATGTTTTTGTGACTAATTTGGAACCTCTGCGTGACAAATCCTATATTATGTGTAACCGAAGAACTTTGTTTAATGTGTTACTGTGTACCATGTGCTTGCATATAAGACCTATTTGAGAATTTATATACTGATTATGATATATACCTCCTGATATGAACGCCTACATATGCAACTACACCTGAACTTATGTGAACAATGCCATGTTGTACATGATTTGAAATACTTTGACATGAACAGTTGTGATAAATGACTCCGATATGACTTTGAGAACTGATGGACTTAGAACAGTTGTGAAACTATCGACTATGTACCTACGCAACAAAGTGTGCCTTACAGAATCAAAAATACCCCATTGAGAAAACTTTTATCTGATTCAATCTGATAGAACTTTTGTTTGATTGGGCCTGTTAGAACCCTCATTTGATATAATTTGATGGGACCTTTGCTCGATTTGATTTGGCAAGACCTTTGATGGGATTAATTTGATGAGACCCTCTGTGTGATTTGACCTTGTTAAGGGGAAGTACGGATTACGTATGAATAAATAGCTAGATTATTCTTGGCAGGAAAATTGATAGACCCAAAACTAGAATACGTTTGGAGTACTTGACTTACTTGAGAGACCTTTTGTGGGCTATCAATAGATTGATCTAACCATGAACACCGTTGAGAACCAACTTTCAACTATTGAGGACATATGTGTTAGAAATGAACTGAATTGTGCAAATCCAGTGATCGGGTGTCTTAAGGAACAATGCTTGTGTATTGTCATACTCTTGCTTATTTGACGCTATGGAAGCCGATGACAATAGATTGATTTGACTGTAAACAATAATGAATGGTTATCCTCAACTAATCAGAATATGTTTCATATGTCTGCTTCAGTGTTATCGGATTTTGGGAAATCAGGTTATGTGAGTGGTATTATGTTTGTGTTGATGACATTCTTGAGACGTCCTTTCGTGCTAGGGGACGTTAAGCCTATGTAGCACCTTTGTTGAGATATCTCTTTTGCCACCGACGGTTTTGTACAGGTGGGTTTGTCTAATTGATCTCGGGTCGGCCACCGACGGTCGTGAATGGGTGTGCTTTGATTCCGAGACGATTATTTATTTGTTTTGTCCGGAATGTCATCTTTTGGTATTATGTAGATGTTGTTAACATCCAAGAAGCTTTTAAAAACCCTGATTATCCGTAAGTATGTGAATTGGGTACGTCTTGTAAATAACTGCTCAGTGCCGTTATATTCTGTAATTGGGACTCTGGGGATGTGCAAATTGTGCTTAACGTGTGATTGACTCCTTTGATATTGTCTTTGACATCATGGGGATTAATATACTAATTGCCTTCTGCTTTTGGTGACTATGAGATAGTGTGGAAAGACTCGAAGGAACAGGGAATTGAATGTTGAACCGAATTGTAAACTGTAAACTGTTGAATGAATTGAGAACACGTGTATTGTGCTCGAAATTGACTGCTTCGATGTTATTGTACTTTACAATCAGTATTATAGGGATAGGCGGACTGTGTGCATTGTATGGGTAATTGCTTCGATGCTACCTTTGTTGATTCGGGAATCAGTATCTGGATCCACTTTATATTCCTGAAGACTTTTGATTGACCTTGGGAAACTGTGATGAGTCACTGAACTAAATACCGAATTAGACTATGAATTGTGGGATTATTGGAGAATGAATTGAACTTCTGTGACAAGGAAATCGTTGAATTTGTGTCCAAATGTTTTCAGCATCAACAAGTCGAAGTTGAACATCAAATATAGACGGGACTACTTCGACCTCTCTCCATTTTGAAACGGAAATAGGAATGTGTGGCTACGAATTTCATTGTGGGGCTACCTTGCGCACCGAAAGTATAAGTCCCGTTTGGGTTATTGTATGAAGAATTACTAAGTTTGCCCATTTCCTCCCTGTAAAATTTTCGTATGATGCTTATAGACCAGCCACTGGTTACATCGATAAAATTGCTTGTTTGCATGGGGTCCCAGTATCTATTGTTTTAGACAGGAATCCTAAAATGTGCCCGAATTCTGATAAGCCTTTAAGAGGCAATGGGGACTAAATTGTGATTCGATGCTACTTGCCGTCCGAAAATCGATGTATAATTAGAAAGAGCTTTTGGGAGAAATGCTCC
This sequence comes from Camellia japonica, assembly GCA_030407325.1. Taxonomy (NCBI): domain Eukaryota; kingdom Viridiplantae; phylum Streptophyta; class Magnoliopsida; order Ericales; family Theaceae; genus Camellia; species Camellia japonica. The sequence continues at coordinate 82,815,501 of JAPPVO010000036.1, read as the reverse complement.
AAATATATTCAATAAATCCTTCAGGGAATTTGGAAAGTCTATTCATTGTTGGCAGACTCTGCTTACAACAACAGCTTGCACTCTAGTTTTGGTATGGCACCATACAAGCCTTGTATGGCAGGAAAGGTAAGTCCCTGACTGATTGAGAACAGAGTGTTGCTTGATTTTGCGACTAAGTAATGGCTATCAAAAAAGATTGGAACCGTTGAATGAAAAGTGTTCCGAATTGTGTCCGACTAAAGGTGAAATAAGTTTGGAGGACCAAACTTCCTAAAGGGGGAAAGACTGTGATAACCCTGTTCCGTATTATGCTAATCGGTCCTTATTATGAATTTGATTATATGTCTAATATGATTTTGTGTGCCAATTATGTGAATATATGTGGTTTTGAATTTCTATCTGCTCACCGTAGGAATATCTGTTGATTATCTGCTTTGGAAATTAAATTGAAGGCCTTGTCGACCACAGAACCCGAAATTGACTGTGCCATTGTGATTGGCGTAATTTTTAGAGCCTACGGTGAAATTTAATTGAAAATTGATTTGGATCAAATTAATTAGATTAAATTAATGGGTTAGTGCTCAATTATTTTACATTAGAATAATGTATTTGAGGGGGGGCTTTTAGAGGCCATTATACACCCTCACTTTGTTCCTTTTTGAGCTCATCATCCGAAATTCCTCTCTAGAGAGAGAGAGAGCCGGATTTAGAGAGAGAGAGAGGGTTCAATTTTGAAGATTTTGCTAAGGAGCTCAAGCTTTGAAGGGCTAGGCTCAAGAACTTGCTCCTATTTAGAAGATTGAACCTCTAGGTGAGCATTTGAGCATAAACTTATGAGTATAAGTTGTAAATTATGTATTCAAGCTAGTTGGGTAATCAAGAGCAAGAATTGAAATGAATTTGAAGTTAAAATGAACATGCATGTGCATAATTGTTACAATTTTGGGTGTTCTAGCATGTAGCATGTTAAATATGAAGAATGGAGCATCAAACCTTACATGCATGAGTAGTTTTGTGTAGCTTCATGATTTGGAGCATCATTTGTACCATTTGTAACAGAAATGAAGTCAAGATTTGACTTGCATGCATGATCGAAGAGGTTATGAAATTGGTATGAGTTTGAATGTATGAGTTTGTTATGTTGGAGTTGAGATTGACGTAAATTGGGAGATGCATGTGATTAATTTGTGAAATTGGACTTCATAATGTTGTAATTTAATGTTTGTACCATGTTAGTACATGTATATGTGAAATTTGAGCTGAAATTATGTGTTTGGAGCCTTTGAATGTCAAGTTGAAGCTGAAGAACATGTTCTGGAAAACCCAGAAAATTTGATGTCCGCTCGAGCGGGGAAACCTCCGCTCGAGCATGAATTTCGTGCTCCCAGTATTTTTGCAGACTTGGATGTCCGCTCGAGCGGGAAAGTTCACGCTCGAGCGGAGAGCTATGTAGACAGACCTTCAGCTCGAGCGCCAGACTTCACGCTCGAGCGTAATTTTGATGCACCCAGTACTTTTGCAGACCTCATGGGTCCGCTCGAGCGGGTAAGTCCACGCTCGAGCGGGGACCCTGCTTTCTGAAATTTTAAAAAGACATCCTGTGTTTTGTTTTCTGTTCTCTTTCACTTCGAAGTACTCTTAGGCATGCATTGAGCATTGTAATTGAGTTAAAGAGATAAGAATGAAGCCTAAAGAGGAATATGTGAATTTAGAACGGATCGAATTGTTTGTGACCCTTTTGTGTTCATGGAATGTGTAGGGTCGAGCTCCAGGGCAAACCAACCAACCGATCACTGTGAGTAATATCGATGTTTGAAGTTGTCATTTGTCCAATTGCTTATTTCCTTATAAGCCTTATCAGTTTGACATGAATGAATGGGCCAGAGGCCAGTTTGACATGAATGAATGGGCCAGAGGCCAGTTTGACATGAAGGAATGGGCCAGAGGCCAATTTGACATGGATGAATGGGCCAGAGGCCAGTTTGACATGAATGAATGGGCCAGAGGCTAGTTTGACGTCAATGAATGGGCCAGAGGCCAGTTTGACATGCATGAGCAGGCCAAAGGCTAGTTTGACATGAATGAATGGGCCAAAGGCCAGTTTGACATGAAAATCTGAATGGGCCAAAGGCCAGTTTGATAAATGGAAGATAAAAATGGAAGATAAATGGGCCAAAGGCCAGTATGTTTGGAACCACAGCCACTTGACTTAAATTGTGTATATATGTATGTTAAAAAAAAATATGAATTGGGCCCAAGGCTGTTTGAAGCATGTTGTTCTACGTACCGTTTGTATATCTCCTTTATTTGATATTATTCACTGGGCTATCGCTCACGCTCATTCATGTGTTTGTAGGTGAGCCAAGAGAAGTCCAAACCCAGCCCCAGTGAAGTATGTGTGGAGCAACAAAGGTTTTGAAAAGTCAGCCCTTGCGTCTCACGCACGAGACTCGTCTTCGCCTTTTTGTCATTTTGTTTTATGTTGTCATGTTGGCGAAGTCTTTGAACATGTCTGTATATAGTTTTCATGGGTTCACTTAGTTTTGGATGATCCTGTCTGTACAGAACTTTATGGTACTGTACTTCTGTTGTGAGTTATTAATGTACATATGTATGGTTTGTTATGACGTGCCATATAAGCATAGCTCTATGGACAAATTTTTAAATTGCTTCCGTTTGGCCCCCGTTAACTCGGTTAAAATACGTTTGGTTTGGTTTGAGGCCGTAGGTAATCTCATGATTATTGACCGGTTATGTCCTTAACCCACGGGAGCAGGTTCGGGTCATGACAATATACCTGTTAATAATTCACATCGAAGGGATAATAACATAAAGTTCTGTACATACACAGGATTATTCAAGTCTAAGTCAGTGAAAGCCAAGGTTTATATACAAAAGTAATCCGATGTTTTCGCCAATATAAGAAAACTATATCAAAAGAACAAAAGAGGCGAAGACAAGTCTCGTGCGTGAGACGTTTGGGCTGACTCTCCAAAACCTTGACTGTTTCTCACATATTTCACCGAGGCTGGGTTTGGACGTCCCTTGGCTCACCTATATAGACATGAATGAGCGTGAGTGAAAGCCCAGTGAATAATATCAATTAAGGAAGATACATGAACAATCGTTGAAATAGTTACATCAGACGGCCTTGGGCCCAATTCATGTTTCTATTTAATGTATCAATCGACTAAAGTTCCAAGCGTATCAAACGGCCTCGGGCCCAATTAACTCATACCCGACGGCCTTTGGCCCATCCATTCATGTCTAACGGCCTTTTTGGCCCAATCGTTCATATCCGACGGCCTTCGGCCCAATCGTTCATATCCGACGGCCTTCGGCCCAATCGTTCATATCCGACGGCCTTCGGCCCAATCATTCATATGTCAAACTATCATTCATGTCAGACTATCATTCATGTCAGATGGCCTTTGGCCTAATCATTCATATGTCAGACTATCATTTGTGTCAGACGGCCTTTGGCCCAATCATTCATATGTCAGACTATCATTCAAGTCAGACTATCATTCGTGTCAGACGGCCTTTGGCCTAATCATTCATATGTCAGACTATCATTCAGGTCAGACGGCCTTTGGCCCATTCATTCTTTCATTCATGGCAGACGGCCTTAGGCCCAACCATATGGCATAGCAAACATTTGTCCACAATTCAAATTAACAAACTTATAAGACTTATAGGGAAATAAGTAATTGGACAAATAACATACTTCAAAATATCTTTATTAAGATATTACTCATAGTGATCTGCCGATGGATTTGCCCTCGAGCTTGACCCTACACATTTCACGAACATAATTGGTCACAAACGATTCATTCCGTTCTTAATTCATACATCCTTCTTAGGCTTCTTTCTTATCCTTTTAACTCATTCATGATGCTCAATGCATGCCTAAGAGTGCTCAGAAATGAAAGAGAACGGAAAATGAAACACAGAACACTTTTACAAAATTTCTGAAACAGGGGTCCCCGCTCGAGCGTGGGTTCGGACTCTCGAGCGAACCCTCATGGTCTGCAAAAGTACTGGTTACCTCATTTTTACGCTCGAGCGTGAATTCGGACGCTCAAGCTGAAGGTCACACTACATGGCTCCCCGCTCGAGCGTGAATCTCACCGCTCGAGCGGACATCCATGTCTGCAAAAAGTTCTGGGAGCTCGTATTTCACGCTCGAGCGGCGCTTTCCCCGCTCGAGCGAACATGCCAAATTCTGGGTTTTCCAGCAACCATTCTGAGTTTCAAACTTGCATTCAAATCAACATATCTTGCATATTATGACTCAAACTTCACACATACATTTAATAACATGATACAACACTAAATTCATCATATTATGAAGCTCAATTTCATGAATTAATCACATGCATGCCCCAAATTACACCAAACTTATTTCCAACATAACAATTTCATGTATTCAAAGCTCATACATATAGCTTTCATTCTCAATTTAAATGATGAAGAGATGATCAAAAGCATGAACTTCAATCAAAGATTCAACATGGATCATGTATTTCAAGCTCAAACATACAAATTCATGGCAATTTCCTACATGCATGTGTATATTGACTTCCAATTTATCAAAACCAACTTATTTTCATCATAATCAATTCAATTCATGTTCTTGATCACCATTCAACTTTGAATTCACCAAGTTACAAACTAAAATCCATGAATTTACTCACCTAGGGGCTTTAAATACCCAAATTCTAGCTAATTCTTGAGTTTATCTTCAAGATTCTCAAGCCTCTTGATCAAACCTTCAATTTGATCTTCCTCTCTCACTCTAAGTTCGGTCCTCTCTCTCTCTCTCTCTAGAGAGCAAAATCTGATTTGAGCCTCCAACAAATGAATATAAGTGTATATTGGCCCCTTTTATACAAGCTCCCTTAATCACATTTATTAATACTAATTAATTGAGCACTATATCCTCAATTTAATCTATTTAATTTGATCCGAATCAATTTTCAATTAAATTTCACCGTAGGCTCTAAAAATTACGCTAATCACAATGGCGTAGTCAATTTCGATTTCTGTGGCCGACAAGGCCTTCAATTTTCAGTTTACAACAGTAAGTTGAGCAGATATTCCTACAGTGAACAGATAGAAATTCAAAACCACATATATTCATATAAATGGCATTCAAAATCATATCAAACGCATAATCACATTCGTAATTAAGATTAATTAGCATAATACGGAGCAGGGTTGTCACATAAGTAAGTTTCCCAATTCCCTTTTAAATCTAAGGCACACACTCTAAGCATATCCTCCAATGTCTGTATCATTCTTTTTGACTGACCGTCTATCTGTGGGTGGTATGCACTGCTTAGTTCCAACTCAGTTCCCAAAGCTTACTGTAGACTCTACCAGAATCTTGAAGTGAACTTAGGATCTCTGTCAGACACAATAGACACTGGCACACTGTGCAATCTTACTATCTCATTCACATAGATGTTAGCCAATTTATCCACATTATACAAAGATTTGACAGGCAAAAAGTAGGCAAATTTAGTTAAACGATCTACAATGACCCAAATAAAATCCATACCTCGGGAGGAGCGAGGCAATCCCACAATAAAGTCCATAGTAATGTGCTCCTATTTCCATTCCGGTATTGGAAACGGTTGAAGCAACCTAGTGGGTCGTTGATGTTAGGCTTTAACGTGTTGGCAATGCAAACATCTAACCATAAAATCAGCAATGCTTTTCTTCATTCCAGGCCACCAAAAATTCTGTCTCAAATCCTTGTACATTTTCATATTTTCCGGGTGCATAGCAAACTTTGAATTGTGAGCTTCAGTCATAACACGTTTTCTCAATTCCAGACAATCCGGCACACAAAGTCGATTCTGAAACTTCAACACATTGTTCTCAAACACAAATCCTGGCCTTGGTTTTGAGTCAATTTCATCAACAATCTTCTTCAAAAATTCGTCCTGTAACTGCTTTTCTTTAATTTCTTCAAGCATGGTGGGTTTGGCAAAAATGGCGACTATGTCACACCCTCAAAATACACAATAAATACAACTAAAAAATGGAAGAATAATAGAAATAAAATGCTTTTATTCATCAGAGTTCGATTACAAAAGTCAACACATGCGTTATACATTCATAAATATTCATCCTGAATCTACAACATGTGTTATAATGCTAAGAGAAAAGAAATTAAACATATAATCAAATGCCCAACAGGCTTACATCTTTCCAAGTCATTTCTTGGTTACACAAAAGTGAGCGTTGCTCATTACATCTTAAGCCCTTGGCTTTACAAAATATATATATATATATACAATCAAAATAAAGAAGCTCTTGCTCTCAAATGTCTCTCCAAGCTATTGCCTTAGCAGAGGCACATCACCAATACCTGAAAATGGTTTTCCCAAATAGGGTGAGTGTAGCTTGACTTTTTCGCGCCCCCTTTCGAGAATTTGAAAAGAACCCTACAGTTCGGACTCCTGCGGTTCTGAATCTAATCTCACAAGTGCAATGTGAAATTGATAAACACCAAAGAGTCCAAATCCGGAAAATCTTTTGGAAAATTGATTTTTGAATCAAAAATGCCAAAATTGGACTGCTTTGCCAGATACAAAGTCACCACCTAAATATTTTATTTTGGAAAAATTTAGAAAACCCATGACTTGTGCCGATGGCTATGTGTCTGTCATCACCAAAGTTGCCTCAGCTTAGAAACTTAGGTATGAGAGGGAAATGTCATGAATTGAGCACCTCCGCTCACCCAATCAAAGATCGGCCTCTACTAATCATGATATGATTTTTTATGTACATTATATGCTCTTGTTTTGGTTATTAGGCTAGCTTTACTATGTGATACGCACAAGCAAGTATAGACTAGTTTGCCCGAGTTGAAACAATTTAATTTCATGTTTGCTTTGCGAAAAGGGTTTGACTTTGCCACCTCAAGTGGGCTTAAAGTTTGCGAATTTGCCGCTCAACAAAGTGAGCTTAAAACTGTGAATTTGCCACTAGACATAGTGGGCTTAAAACGTACATTCGTTGAATCGTTCCAATTCAAACAATAAGCCTTCATCCATAGGCATTCAAGTGGTTTAACAAGTAAGCATTTAGTCTCATGGCAAGCATGCTAGTCATGGAAATCACTCACACTCATGCAAGTATGCTAAAGCACTAAAATCTCAATTAGTACTCTAAGCTAAGATAAAACAAAAGAGTTAGAAAAATATGCATGATTCCTAACTATACAAGATGTTTAATGCAATACATACAATATGCAATTACTAGGCTCGGCTACTAATATGGCATATGAATTAATTCAAGACATGCGTCTAAACACGTATTCAAAGAAATATTGAAACGATAATGCAGTTTGAATGATGCAGCGAGCCTCGGTGCATGCAAGACGGGATGAATGGATGCAAGCATAAGGTATGCTAATTGAAATATGTCCCTAGTCTAACCATCAAAAGCGATTAAATAAAAGAGAGAAAGACATGGGGTTGGAAGACATACACATTATTATATTTTGCTCTCACGAAGGAGAGTCCGAATAAATAAAGCAAAACTAACTACGTACTAATTAGAGCTAAGCTAATTAAGCTAACTGAGCTAAGCTAATGAAGCTAATTAAAGTAACTAGCTAATGAATAACTAGCTAAACTAATTATTACAATACTTTTAATTTAACTAACTAGTAAGCTAATTAAATTATAACACAAATGCAAATAAGCTAAGTAATTAAAGTATTTAACTACTCTACCACTACTCTGCCTCAGGAAATGGAAGATGCACATGCTCGGATATCACTCGAAAAGGTCTCCATTTTGCTCCTGAAAGCCTCTATTTGCAAAGTTGAACACTTCCAGAACCATTTTGCTCCACCTTACTAACATTCTGCTAAGGTTTGCATCAGTGGCCAGCCGGCCACTAGTAAAGACTGCTGGCTACCTGCTGGCCATGGAAGTGGCCTGCCGGCCATCAATGGTGCTCTGCCGGCCACCTGTCAGCCATAGATAGTGGCCTGTCGGCCACAGATGCATTGGTTTAACTTGCTGCAACAGAGAACAAACAGAGCAAAAATAGGGTATTCCCATAGATTGTTTGCACAACTCACCCCTCCTTTTCATGAGAAAATCCAAGGAGTTATGAACTTAAGTCACAAACCACCAACTCAAGCAATTTCATTGCATGATGGCTTGTGATTCAAAATGTGCAAATTCAATAAATGCAAAATGAGACACAAACCTCCTCCTTTTCATGAAAGATCAAGGGAAGAAGTTGACCTTGAAGACTTGGATCATTTCATCACTAACAAGTATGAAATGGTCCAAGTTCCATGTGTTCAATTAATGTCCGATTGAACACATCAAAACACAACCAAATTCTTATATTAGCTCACTTTTAGTCCCAAGTTTTAGTTACTCATTTTACTTTACCAACCATTCCTTAATCCAGTTAAGTCCAAAAGGTCAGTTAAAGTCCTCTGATGGAAAGAAAAGCTTAAAAAAGTATCATACCGTTGGTAATGAACCCCCTAAGGGATTAAAACATTAAGTATGAAACCTCAATTTCACACTTAGGCAAACAAGCGACTTGAAACCACTTTCAAAGCGAAAAGAAAAACCAAGAAAAGAGAGAGGTTGCAGAGATGATTAGTGCTAAAATTAAGTGTGAAAAACACCAAAAACATGCAATCAACTCAAACAAGTGGTGTCTAATGGCCTAAAACACCAAACTTGTGAGGACTATTACACTACAACTATGCAATACAAGACTCAAATGCAAAAACCAACCCAAAACAGAGTTAAAATAGCCTAAACTAGAGGCAAAAACATGCTAGAATTAAGCTATAACAAGCTAGCAAAATAAGCTAAGGCATGGCACCAACTAGGCTAGCAAACAAGACACAATGAGAGGAGGCTAACCCCTCCAAATTTAGACTTCAAAACATGATTTTTACCACTGAAAACACTCTGAAAACCAGTGTTTAAAGGCCTAAAAAAAGATGGTTTGAAAATGGGAAACAAAGGTGCAAAAGCTTTTTAAACAAGGAATAAAGAGGGATGACTCACCCCCTAACCTTAAATGGCCAAAAACACCAATTTCAGCCCATAAAACAGGTTTTTTAACAACTAAAAACAGCCCAAAACAATGAAAAAAAGATAGGAATACAAGTATGTAAAGCAAGCCTACAAAGCTAGTATTATACCTCTTAAAGAGGAGTGATTCCAAGCAACAATTCCAAGCAAATACCACCTTCTAGAGCTCAAACCAAGCCTAAGAACACCTCAGCTCAGAGATGAGAGGACTTGGTTAAGGGTGTATAGGCAAGAGTGTAGGAATTGTAGGCAAAAGTGTAGAAAATTTGTAGAGAGAGAAGAAAATTTTGAGTCCAAAATTTTCTAACCTCAAAACATGAGAGAGGGGGTCCCTATATATAGAAAACATGAAATCTCTACAAGGAGATCCAGCCCTCCACGTGTAGACAGATGCAAGCATCTGTACAAACAGCTGGCACAACTGGCATAAAATATCTGTAGAAAACACTGATGGCCATCCGGCCATCAGTGATGGCCGGCAAGGAATCATTGATGGCCGGCAAGGCACATCAATGGCCGGCAGACAAGAAAAAATGGCTGGTAGCCTCCAAGGATGGCCGGCAGGCCATGTAGACACCTCATTTTTGACCGCCCTTAAGACTTGGCACCACTGATGGTTTGCTCGATGATGAAATGTGTGCAGGGCACAGGTCCAATTTCTTCGGCAAGGAGAGAGAGAAATCTCAACTTCACACCCCATTTTGGACCAAAATTATTTTGGATGGTTTTTATACCTTAAAACCCTCTCTTTCAAAACATTTTTGAAATAAAATTCCCACGATGTTCCGACGCTCGCATTTCGGTAAATGTTGCGCTTTTCGATAAACCGAGCAAGGACAAAGGGGAGATGAATGAAAGAGAGATGAAATCTTTGAAAAATCTTTCAAAACACCTTACCTAGGGGTTTGAAGTTGAAGAAAAGAGGAGAAGAGGGGAGAAAACTAGTTTGGGAGTGGTTCAGCATGAATCCGGGAAGGAGAAAAGTCTGCGCGGCTTCACCGAAACGGGCGTAACTCTTTGCACAAGAGGAATTAAAATATGAGGCCACCACCATTGGAAAGCTTACTTCCGGGGCTTCATTTTGCACCCAAGAATCTCCTAAGTCCAGATTTGAGGGGAGGAGATATGGTTGGTTGAAGCCCGGTTGGACTGAATCTGCACGGCTTTACGGAAACTGGCATAACTTTTTCCACAGGAGGAATTTTAATGCAAGGTTTGCGCCATTGGAAAGCTAACTTCCGGGGCTTCAATCTGGACTTCCACCGGCACTTTTTGACCTTACCGGCTTCCTACCGGCACAAAAGACTGCCGACCGGCACAAAAGATTGCCGGCCGGCCAAAAGTGTCCAGAACTCAGATTTTTGACAGATATTTATCAATGCACTGTACCAGATATTTGTCAATTGGGATATTTCGACCAAAAGCTCTTTTTTTGATATATATAGAGCCTTATATCATATATGGCTAGGGTTAGAACAAAAGGGGCAAGTTTTGGGAGCTTCTCACTCTAAAAAATCCCTCTCTCTGTACACTTCCAAGTTCAAAACCTCTCAAATCCTTGGCCATTTCTTGATCATCATCAAGCACCACCATCACCACTCCATTTCCAGCAGAAAGGAGAGGTTCTTAAGGGCTTGGAAGCAACATTCCTCAAGCCAAGAAGCAAAGAAAGAGAGGTCTTCAAGGGTAAGTCTCACTTTCCCTCTTTTGTAGCCCATTTTTGCTTCATTTCTTAAGCCTACTTGCTCACTGTTTTGGGCTCCGACCTTAACTGAAACTAGGTCTATTTTGAGCTATTATTAATGTTTGTTCAAGGGCTCAACCCTGTTTGAGCCCTCCATCTTGCACTTGCTTCAATATCATCTTGTATGTCATTATTTTGCATTGAATATTCGGCCTATGAGTGATCTGTTTTCGAGCATGAAGTAAACTGTGAGTGGGCCTATTTTGAGCCCCTCTTCAACATTGAAGAATAGCTCAACCCTGTTTGGGCCCCCTATCTTGCACTTGCTTCACAATTCCTCCTATTTACCGTAAATTTGCATGATTTGTTTGACCTACATGTAGTCTGTTTTGGAGCATGTCATGAACTGTGAGTAAGCTCATTTTGTGTCCCTCTACAACATTGTAGAAGGTATCAACCTTGTTGGGGGTCTCCATGTTATACTTGTCATTATATCCCTCTTGGACCCCCATTTTTGCATGCTCTTTTAAGCTTATCTAGCTTCTGATTTCGGCCATCATCAGTACTGAAAATATCCATATTTTGATCTTCGTGACATATTTCATTAAGGATATTTTCTGGTTTGATGAATGCTTGAGGTACTTCATGTTATAGCCTTATATATCCTCATTCTTGCATAGCATTTTTACCATGTTTGCATACTGATTTGGAGGATGTCATCTACTGTAAATGTGCATATTTTTAGTCCCTCATCAGTGTTGTAGAAGGGTACTTTTCAGTTTGAGCACCGCATGCATCACTTGTTTCAATACCCCTCTCTTGGTCCGTATTTTTGCATGCTATTGTTGCCCTATCTTTGCTTGCACTTTGGCCTTGTTCTAGACTGAAAAATGCTATTTTTGGGGCTGCCTTGCTACTGTTTTGCATGTCATGTACCAATTACGCATGTTTAGTATGGCTGTAGGCCATTTCGGGTGCTTAATATCGCATTTCGGGACCATCCCGTGCATTTGGTGTCATTTCCCCGCCTTTCGGGACTATTTTGCATCATTTGTGAGTGGTGGAAATTCATTTGCATGCTTGCATATCATTTCCATGCCATTTCATGCCTTACGGCCATTGTCTCGGTTTGCGTGCCCGTGTGCACGCATTTCGAGGCACTTCAGTTTTATCCGACGGCCTCTTATGTGAGTGTGGCTGAGGCTCTCTCATGTTGGTATAAGTCCATTCTGAATTCTGTATGCCATTTTAATCTCATTGCATTGCGTATGTCATCGCCTCGGTTTGCGCGCCCGTGTGCACGCATTTCGAAGCGCTTTATTTTCATCCGACGGCCTCTTATGTGAGTGTGGCTGAGGCTCTCTCATGTTGGTATAAGTCCATTCTAAATTCTGTATGCCATTTTAATCTCATTGCATTGCATATGTCATCGCCTCGGTTTGCGCGCCCGTGTGCACGCATTTCGAGGCGCTTTATTTTCATCCGACGGCCTCTTATGTGAGTGTGGCTGAGGCTCTCTCATGTTGGTATAAGTCCATTCTGAATTCTGTATGCCATTTTAATCTCATTGCATTCCGTATGCCATTTTCTCGGTTCGCGTGCCCGTGGGCACGCATTTCGAGACATCTCATTTTAGTCTCATTTTTGTCATATTTCATGCCATTTCACGCCTTGGGATCATCCCTCGGTTTGCGTGCCCGCGTGCACGCATTTCGAGGCATCTCATTTTCATAGCATTGTGTATGTTAGGATTGTATCTTAGTTGCATTTCATGCATTTCATGCATATTGCATCGTGTTCGGGATAGGAGTTAGCCCGGGCACGGGAAACGAGGCACGTTTCGTACTCCGAGTGACGGAACGGGTTTCAATTCTCAAGTCACCGACGCTCCGGATTACCCATGATGGAGTTAGGTTTTGTTATAGCATTCATCCTATATTGAGTTGTGCAATTCGGCTCCTCGGCCATCATGCATCGATATGCGTGATTGGTGGCACGAGGATCGAGGCATGCATATATTTGTGAAATACATTGCTGTGCCCCTTTCCTGCTCTCTGTTGCAGCATATCAAGAATCAGCAACTCTTCAAGCAGTCTGGCACGCATTTCGAGAAATATTGCAAACAGAGGCTAATCGGGGCATCCTAGTGGATTTCCAAAAAGGCAGCCCAGCATACATTATTCATCAGGATCGAGGCAGCCCCTGGCTTGCATGCCAGTTTACAGCTTTCTTAGTTTAATTTATTAATTAATTAGGAATTTGTATATTTCGGACTGTATTATTCTTTCATTTCGGACTGTATTATTTATTCGGTCCCTCCGAGCGAGGGCATAATTGTAATAAGTGTGTGTGAGTGGGTGTATGTCTTCCAATCCCCATTTCTTTCTTCCCTTTTATTTACCCGCTTATGTTGGTAGATTAGGGCACATTTAAATTAGCATACCTTATGCAATGCATGCGTGCATCCATGCATTTGTTTACATGCACCGGGCTCGATACATCATACAAACTGCATTGCAATTTTCAATTCCAAAATTGAATACGTGCTACTCGCGCATTTCACATGCCATGCTTAGGATAGCCGAGCCTGTCTAGATTACATTCCGTATGCGCTGCATTAGTCACTTAACATAAACTAGGTCATGCATGTTTTGCTAACTGGTTTCTTGTTTTGGCACGGAGTACGATGTAAGTTTTATGCTTTAGCATGCCACATGCATGTGAATGTTGCCATGACAGTATGCTTACCATGTGGCTAAGTGCTTACGTGTTATAAACTGTTTGAATGCCTGTGGGTGGAGGTTGGATTGCTTGAGTTGGAATAACTCATTGAAATCCGTATTTTAGCCTACTTGCGAGTAGCAAAACCAACACGTTTTTTGAAACAAAACGGATATGCAATGATTATTTCCGAATTAGGCAACCTAGTCTATACTTGTTTGCTGTGCGCATAACGTAGTAAATCTAGGCTAATAACCGGTATAAGAACACATAATGTTTTCAAAATCGGATATCACGGTTAGTAGAGGCCGGTTTTCGGACCGGGCGAAAGGGGGTGCTCATAGCTGACCTTCCCTGATCGTACCCAAGCTCCCGAGCCAAGACATTTGGTGATGACGGACACGTGGCCTTCGGCACCGAGTCAGGGTTTCCTAAATTCCCCCATTAAAAAATATTTAGGTGGCGACTCTGTAATCTGGCAAAGCAGTCCATGTTTGGCACTACTTTTCAAA
>JAPPVO010000036.1:82059022-82088629 GCA_030407325.1 Camellia japonica | reverse complement strand
TTTTTATAATATGTTCTGATATTGTCTTATAATATTTATTTGCCTTAATTGGGCTAGTACACTCACCATTGTAGATTGAATGAATTTCCCAATTTCTTATTGTAAATTTAAAATTTTGTAGTTAAATTCATCCGCGGTCTTAATTTGCTTTAATTTATTTTTTTGTTGTGGCGGGTGAGCATTTTTACAAATATTTCTTTTGATACCACCGTTACGATAACCCTTTCAAGTACTTCCACAGTATTGTTTTGAAAATAAAAAATGTTAACAAAATTATTTTCAATGGGAGACACATTACATTGGAAAATTATATTAACGGTTTCTATAGTTTGGAATTTGTGTTACTTTAATTCTTAATATTTTAATTGTGATATATTTGATCCTAAATTTTAAATATCGTTCCAAATAACGACAATTGAAGACACAGTTATTCTATTTCAAGGGCAAAGTTGTTAATTTGGTAAAATATAAATTAGTTGGACAAAAATAAATGTCAAAAATTTATTTTTGACTTTTTAAAAATTATTTCTACCAATCAAAGATAAAATTATACAAAAATAATAAATCTTTTATATTTTTATTTATTTATTTATTTTACCAAATTAATTTTTAATATGTGTTTGGATGATGATTATGTAACGAGTGGTTGTTTTTGTTGATTTTTTTGATGGTTATTATGTAATAGATTGTTGTATTTGTTGTTAACAAATATTTTTCGGATGGTTATCATGTAATTTATGGTTATTAAGCTTTTAATATGTAATTGATATGTTTAATATATGAAATATTTTTGGTTTTGGATTTTTTAATTTAATGGATTAGTTTAATAATGATATTAAAGTTATCTTCATGTTTGATTTTTGAAAAAATAGAAACCAATTTAACGAAAATGAATATAAAAAAAATTATTTTAAAAATTATTTCAACACTCTCAAAATAAAATTATATAAAAATAATATGTTTTTAAATTTTTTTCATTAATTTAATTTTTAATTTTTTAGAATTTTTTTTGAAAATAAATTCTGAAAACCAAACCAAACCAAAAAGAATTTTATAATCAAGAAAGTTCCAACATTATTCATTAAAAAAAAAGTTATTATATTTCAAATAACATACAAAGTAATCAATACAATATGATGACTTTGTACTTGAAATGAACGGTTTGTAAATAAAACATCTTTTATTGTTCTTGTTTGAAACAAAATTTAAAATTTAAGGTCAAATATAACACAATTAAAAAGTCAGGTACCAAAATAATACAAACCACAAACTATAGGAACTGTTAGTGTAATTCACCATATTATATATATATATATATATATATATAAAAGAACCGCTTAGCTGCTTGAGACTCGTTTTTTCTTTCCGATTTTGTCATTTCATTTTGAATAATTTACTAATGGTGGCCTATATGTTAAGTGAAAGTTTTTTCGTAATTACGTAAACATTCTTGGTTAATTATGCAAGATTTTTTCATAATTACGCAAACATTTTTGTTCAATTATGAAATAGGTTTTGTTGTAATTACGCAAACATTCTTGGTCAATTAATCATAAATATTTTATTTTTTTAACAAATTACAAATACACCCATAAGATTTATTTAAAATATGAATCGGTCCTATAATACTAAAAATTACAATTGCTGTTTTTTTTATAAATTTTAATTTAACACAATACTTAGGGAAAAATAAACTATTCTCCTATGCAATAATAAATTACAAAAATTGTTTATTGAACAATATTTTTCATATCATTAAAAACTGTTAATTGACTTAATGATTTATTTATTAACAAAATAGTTAACTAAAAAATATTTTTCATATCATTAAAAATTGTTAATTTACTTAATAATTTACTTATTAATAAAATTAGTCATTTGTTATGCGAGTATGATTTACTTATTAATAAAATTAGTCATTTTTTTATGCGAGTATGATTTATGTATTAATAACATTAGTCATTTGTATATATATATTTTCTTCTGTTTCTTTTTTAGTTTAGTGAATTATTTTAGTAGTTTTTTTTAGATTGAAAAATTATCTTAGTATTTGTTTTATATTTATTTGTTTAAAAAAGCTACACACCATAATTTTTTTATTTAGAAATTCGGAAAAAATATTAAAGACTTATAAATTCCCTCCAAAATGATATGGTAATAGTATTGAAATCTACATTATTAAGTGTATAACAAATAAAAAAAATACATATCATATCATATAATTCTATCATATATCTAATGATTTATTTTATTCAATTTTATAGAATAATATTCTAATTTTAAAAAATTATCAAAACACAAAACTTAAACATATTATAATAATTGATAATACCTTGCACGGATTTTTTTAAACTAATATATATATATACATATATATGAAGTTAAAGTAGTACAAGATACGCCTGAGCAACACATGCCCGTGGCCGGGTTTGTCAATTTTTTTAATTTTTTCTAATAAGAATTTAAACATGCGGATTTAGTAATTAATTAAAAAAAATTATTTTGGTGGAAAAGTTTATTTTTTTAAAGCTGAAAACAAACATGGTTTTGTTGTTTTAAACCTGTTTGGTAACTATTTCATTTTTAATTTTCAGTTTATATTTATAAAAATTTAAAAAGCTGTCATAAAAACTTGTTTGATAATTTTTTTGGTTTATAAATGGTTGTCTCAGTTTTTAAATTTAAGAAAAAAACGTAAACCCAAAAAATGAGTTTACGTTGGTTTTTAAACAAAAATTTAAAAATTTGACAACAATTTTTTTTCAATTAATTTTTTTTTCAAATATTTTTTTTGAAATAATTTTTTTTTCAATTAATTTTTTAATGAAATTTTTTTTCCCAATTATAATGTGTACGATCCCATTGTCATAAATAATAAAAAATAAATATAAATATTTTAGTCTTGAACAAACATATTTTTTAGTTTATGTTTTTAAAATTTTTCAAACATTTTGTTTAAACCAAATGCGCTTGTAGTTTATGTTTTTCCTAAAAATAAACAAAAACCAATTTATAAAATTTTTGTAAACATAAACCGAAAAACGTTACCAAACGCCACCTTATTATTTGTATGTGTTGGAATTTGCAAATTGTTCTCAATTTATGTGGCCTTTAAGTGCATTTCCAATGTTAATAGGCATTTTACCTATTTAAATTGTAACGCTCCAAAAATATATACATCCGGTAAACTCAATTTAACTCATACCATGATTTAATTCTCAATTATTCCATCATTAACATGAGAGAGAGAGAGAGAGAGAGAATAATAAATACTATATTCATTAATGTAAGGACCAAAGACCCCATTCTTTTCTATTCATGACTTTCTAGTAAGATTCATAAAACAAATCACATGCATTCATACATTCACTATTTTTAAAATATGAATTTATGACATGTGATAATAGAAATTTAAAGCAAGCTAAGTACCAAATAATGCCTTATTGGCTACAAGTTCTGAGGCCTTGCCTGGTTATATAAAAGCGGTGTTCACACCCAAACACGAATAGCCCTTAGCTTACAAACAGAAAACAAATAAAAATCGAGCTTCGTGCTCCAAACGTTCCTCCTTGCCTTCACTTCGGTAGAGGCACATCACAATCACCTGAAAATGGTTTTCACTAAGGGATGAGCATAAAGTCTAGTAGAGATAATCTAAATAAAGTGCATACAGTTTAACAATATCATGAAGTGCAATGCATATGAGATGTCAATGTAAAAAATATAGGTTTTCTCATTTTGAATTTCTCATGCCATGCACTTGTTCAAAAACATAACCAATTTGATAGAACAAGGAGCGGTAAATACGACACTGGTAATCCCTACATTGGTGTCTGCAAAGTAGGCATAACTAGCACTACCAATCTCCACTTTACTGGCTCCTAACCATGTAATGACCCAATTTTTTTTTTATATAGCCAGCGCATAATTTAATTGAGCAAATTTTCGAAGTTGATGACCGTGTAAATTCTGTGCGAAAACAATTCGGTTTGTATTTTTTAAAAATAGTTTCCGATCTCAGAAAATTATGAAATTTTTATATGTTGTTCCCATATGAGTCTAGCACGTTGGATACAAATTTCAGAATTTAATGATGAGTATTTATTTTATGAAAATTCACGGATTGATTGGTTTTCAGTTTAATTTATAGCAGAATTTAAATTGAGTTTTGGGTGTTCGGACCATGATTTGAGATAAATTTGTTGGGTCTATTTTGGTATATAATTGGACCATATTTGACTTATGGGTGAGACCCATGACTTAAATTTAATTTAAATTGAGTTTGTTTAATGACTCACGTTTAACTGTTTGGTCCTTTTAAAATGTGATTGGTAATAACCACCTTGGGAGTTGTTATTATTTATTATATAGTATTATAATTAATATTTGATAGTTGATTTTATGGTGTGTACCGTATGGTGAAAAATTATATATTTTTGTAGTAAATAAAATGGGCGTATATTTCGTGGTGAATAAAATATTATATTTTGTGATGTGTACAAGCAAACAAGATATATTTTGTGGTGAGAAAATATTATATTTACTTTTGTCATTAAAGATGTTGAAATGTATTTTTTAATTGATATATATATATATATAGGTGTATATATATAGTTAGATATTTATAGTTAGATATTTGGTTAGATATTTGTTTATACTATATATATATAAAAGTGACCAAATATGATTTTTCTTTCAAGCTTTGGGTTCTTGCCGTGAGAAAGAAAAGAGAAAAGAGGTTCCAAGTTGGTTTTTCTTGGGTTTGATATAGTGTAAGTCATTTTTGACCCCTAGTCTTTGGATCAAAACGTAGAGGGCGGAAAAGACATTGTTTGGCTCTAAAAAAATTTAATTTCTGTTGTCGAAAAATTTGAAAGCTTCTTGGCTCGAGGTAGGGATTTTTCCTACACTTTTTTATGTACTTTTACTTGATTTTTCTGGCATGAATTTGCAAATATTTCAATTTACCTATTTCACATGCAATTTCTATAATAATCAATACAACTCTTCACGGTTGCCTAAACAATTATCTCTATACAAAATATAAATTTCAAGAGATAAATATAACTTATAATCTCATATTTTCAATCATTTCAACATATGAGTAACAATCATATTTTCAATCTCCTCTTTTTCAACTCAATCAAGAATCATAATCAGTGTGTTTGGTTTTAGTTTTTTGAATTCAGTTTTCTAAAAATTGAGTTTTTTATTTTTTGTTTTTTGTATTTTTTATTTTTAGTGAATATTTTTTTTTTAATTTTAAGCATTTTTTTTAAAATTTTTTAGATACACCTTACTTAGATGTATCTAAATAGTAAAATATTTGTGAAAAAATATTTTAAAAAAATTAATAAATACATAAAAATACGAAAGATGTACTGAATTTTCATATATATATATATATATATATATTTGTATTTTTTGGTATTTAGCGTATTTTTTAAAGATTTTTTTTACAAATATTATACTTTTTAAGTGTATTTATGTTAAGTGTGTCTAAAAATTAAAAAATTACTTAAAATATTAAAAAAATTCATTGAAAATATTAAAATACGGAAAATAAAAAAGTAGAATTTTTTAAAAATTGTTTTCTGAAAATCAGAGCCAAAGAAGCTGAATATTCTTTAAAAAAAATTTCATCAATCTTCCCTTTTTATTCAAACTCAAGAATTCATCAAGAATTTTCATAATACCAAAAATAATATATGTTTCTTTCAACAATTCTCAATACCTCAACGTGATAAATATTTTTGTCTTTCTCAAAAGTTCAATATTTTCAAATTTAACAATTTTCAAATGAAACCTCAATGGTTTTCAATATTTCCAACAACATTCTCATCAATCTCATCCCAATAAACATCCACTTTCAAATTCTCATTTGTTCAAATAAACATATGTTTTTTTAACTCTTGTAATCTTTTCACAAACTCATCCCACAAATCTAAATCTTAACATTTTAAATTTTTAGGGTTTTATTAAAATTTGAGGATTTCTCATAAAAAAAAAAACATTCCTCAACATCCATGAGTCATACAAAACCAAACATAACTAACAAGTGATTTTCAAAAAAAGTTGAGAACTTTCCTATAACGAGTTGAATCAAATTCAATTTATACTTTAATCTCAGTCGGGGATTTATATTAAATTATTAAACTCCATTCATTTTGGACCCAATTGATTAAATTGTGACCCATTAGTAACCATGTAACAGTGTTGTGGTTTTATTATTATTATTTGATTACCATAAAAGAGTTGTAAATATTTATAGTGTGCACCATTAAACGAAATATATTTTGTGGTAAAAAAATATTATATTTACTTTTGTCATTAAAGATGTTGAAATGTAATTTTAAATTGATATATATATATATATATATATAAGTGTATATATATGCTTTAGAAAAACCTAGGGAAACATGTCAATTACTTGATCCTAATACTATTAAACGTCATTTAAAAACTGGTCATAATTTTATTCACTTAGGATTAATTCAAGTTGGAATCAAACCATTAACTCAACAAGGTAAAAATACTTCTGTTTTGTTATGTTCAAGAGATGCACATTTTCTTGATTATAATGATAGTTTAATGGGTATGATGGAAACTGGTCTCCACAGAAGACAAGTTCATTTTAATTGTTTTCCTGATTTTACTCTTAGTCTTAGAGATCCACATATATTAGATGCTTTAACTTTGAATATTCAGTTAAATGGTCTTTTACAAATATGAAAGAAAAAGTTCATAATATTGCATTAATTTACCGTGTTTATTACAAATGTATTAAAACTAATTTAAATGTTCAAGCTTTACACAAAAGTCCAAAAGACAAGACTTTACTGATTCAAAGTAGTAGTAGTGATACTAATATAAATATTCCTAAAATGATTGAATGGAAAGATATTACCCTCCCAGATCAATAGATTACAGTCAATGAAAATGTAACGCCCTCAAATTTAAGTACATAAACCAACCATTCATGATGTCCATAGACATAAGAGAAATAAACATATATTCATTTATCAGAGTATTCATTACAAAAGTATTACATGTTGACAATAAAAGTAAATGCCCTACAGGCTTACAACTTTCCAAGTCAACAATTGGTCACGACAAAAGAGAGTTCTAACTCTTAACATCTTAAGCCCTTGGTTTGAATTACATGTAATACAAAAAGAGTAACAACAAAAGTAAGCTTGCAGTATCTAAACCTCCCGAGCTATATCCTTGGAGGCGGCATATCTCCTGTACCTGACAATGATGTCCCATATAGGGTGAGCCAAAACCTAGTAGAGATACACTAAACATAACATGAAAATTAACTAAAATATTAGCATTTGATAAATGTTTAACTCATGTAAACCAACATACATCTCCTCCATAACCAATCCATATTCACAAATGTATTTCAATCCCTTTCCGTTTCATTATCCAAATCAATTCATAGACATGATTCATTGTTTATCCGAACAGTTCAAAATGAGATTACAACTCATACCATCAACACTTCAATCATAATCAATTTAAAATGAGACTACAACTCATGTCATAAAAACTTCAATACTTCAATTCATCTATGTTATGCAAACGTAATTAAGATTTCGGGACTTTCACCTTGGACACTCCGGCCAACTTAGTTATCTGTGGAGTCCATCCCCTATCTCCTCCCAAACAGGTTTGAGAGTACATCCCCTATCTCCTCCCAACAAGATACATATGTAACATATTTAAACGCTTTATCATATACAATAATCAATCCAGACACATATTCAATGTGTTAATTCAACCGTCATATTCAATGACATAACCCAATTGATTAGTTTCAGTTTTCCCTAATAATCATATAGTGTCTACAACAATCAAGACTATCCTTCACCGATAGCCCAACACAGTTATTTCTGAACAGATAATAAATCTATCAAACAGATAAATTATTACATTTTCATAGGTGAGTGATTAATCAATCCAACTACACCGTTCAATCTCATAATTTCCCAATTTCATGATTTTCAACTCAATTTCATATTTCCATATTTCCCCAAATTAATTATATAAATTAATTGTTTAAACGTTATTAGGGCATTTTCCCCTAATTCTCAAACAACAACCCTAAGGTTCAATTTCATCAATCCTACAACAATAACCTCCTTTTTCAAGGTCTCATACATACATGGAGTTTAACAATTGAAAACCCCCTTTTCTATAATTCCAACACAAACCTTAACTTTCCCAAAACTCCCAAACAACACCATCTATACAAAATACATAACATTTATGTCAAAACTCATGGAAAGGAGTAGGTTATCCCTACCTCAAATTTCGGAGCTCAAAGGAGAAGATGAAGGGAACTCAAGATGCTCCAAACCCAAGAATTTTCGGATCAAAGTGTAGCCCACACCAAGCTCTACCTTTTCTTCAAAGAGACTAGGGTAGAGACACCCAAGAACCAAGTGTATTTCTAGAGAGAAGGTGTATATAGAGAGAGAGTGTGCCGGATCTAGGGTTTTGAGGAAAAAGAGGATCAAAAAGTAAAGTGTACAACTGCTGCTACGATCTGATATATGCGAAGCTCGCTCGAGCGAAGAAGTGGTCGCTCGAGCGACCAGACACAACAAACACCTCGCTCGAGCGTAAGAAGCCTCGCTCGAGTGCACAATGCAAAGCTTCAGGTCTGCAACCTAGAAGCACGCTCGAGCGCAAGAGTGCTCGCTCGAGCGAAGAAGCCCAAAACATAGACCTCGCTCGCTCGAGCGAAGAAACACAACCTTCAGGTCCAAACTGGACGCAGACGCATGCTCGAGCACAGGAGTGCTCGCTCGAGCGACGAGACACACCACTCAAAGCTCGCTCGAGCGAAGGAACCTTAGCTCGAGCGAAGGAACTAAAACACAGAGCTCGCTCGAGCGACAAAAGCCTCGCTCGAGCGAAGAAACCAAAATCTGGGCAGCAACTATTGATTTCAAAACACACCAAACCTATTACAAATGTAATAACCCTCGCCACTGATCACTGATAAACTACCGATTACCGTTAAATTGAGACTGGTTATGACAAGTAATTGAACTGATTAAAATACTGGACTGACTGACTGAAATCTGAAACTGATTGATTGACTGTATCTGTTTAAATGCATTTCTATCTGTTTGATTGTTTGATTATCTGTTCATGTCTTTATGTTTAAACTGCAAATTGAAGGCCTTATCGGCGGCCGAACCGAAAATTGATCGATGTTCTGTGTTCATTAGAATTTATATGATTTTATGGTGTATTTAATTGAAAATTGATTTGGTATGACTAAATTAGATTAAATATTGATAAAATGCACAAATTAGACTTAATTACTATTTTGCCACTTAGTGGCCCACTATCTAAACCTTTTTGAAGCTTTGTTATACACTTAGCAAACATTTCCTCAGCTCATTTTGAGAGCATAGCCGACCATAGAGAGAGGAAGTGAGAGAGTGAGTTCATCTTGTTTCATTTTGAATTGGCTTGAAAGACTTGAAGAAATTGTAGGAGATTTGCCTTCTTGAGCCTCTAGACTTGTATTTGAGGACCTAGGTAAGGAATTCAACCTCTCATTGTTGTCTTTAAGTTGATTCTTGCATGATTCATGTCAAATTGTAGAGCTAAAGCATGATTTAGTTCTAGCATGTTGAATTGAAGCTCATTCCATGCATGCATGTGTGTATATTGAAGAGTTTGAGTTGTTTTCATGGCAAAAGGTTACATGCATGCTCATATTTATGTTTAAGTCCATGATTTCATCTTATTTTGAAAAGAATGAGCTCATTAGAGCATGTATTGAAGCTTTGATTTGATTTAAAGTCTTGCATGTCACATTTGAATATTGTTCATGGAATTTGGTTTGAAGATGAGTTTAATTAAACCACCTCTGGGCTTTGATTTCTCAAATTGAGCTTTGTATCAAGTCATTTTATGAGTTTACAAGAGTTTTCCAAGAAAATTGGCCCAAGAGGATCGAAAACTTTGCATCAAAACTTGATTTTGAACTTGGAGCTCAAATTTGGATTTTCCAGATTTTGGTCTTCCGCTCGAGCGGGAAAGTGGCGCTCGAGCGGGGAATTCGAGCATCCAGTACTTTGCACTGTTTTACAGTCCGCTTGAGCGGGGTAATTGGCGCTTGAGCGGGACCTTGTGTCTTGCGCTCGAGTGGTTATCGAGTGCCTATCGAGCGTGATTTTCGAGCATCCAGTACTTTTTGGTCTGCTCGAGTGGGGGAGTTTACGCTCGAGCGTTGACCTTTGTTGCATGTCCGCTCGAGCGGGGAAACCTGCGCTCGAGCGGGACTCTATTTTTCTGAAATTCTGAAACTGTTTTCTGTGCACATCTTTGCATTCTCATCCCATCCGAGGCATTCTTAGGCCTAGTTTAAGGCATCTTAATGAGGATATAGATGTAGAACACACCGAGGCAATTAGGGATTAAGTTATTATCTTTCCTAACTGTGTAGCTTAGTGTGTGTTCGATCTGTTAACTGTGTAGGGTTGGCTTCCGAGGAGACGCTCTAGCTTACTGTAGCCTAGAACTCTGTGAGTAACAACCGTGTAAAGATATGTTCAAAAATGATTATCTTCTGAACAATTGAACTGTACTGTTTTCTGAATTGCTACTGTTAACTAAATGAATGTATGTCCTATATTCTGAACTGTATTGTGGCATCCTTAGCAACTACTATTTACTGTTACTGTTACAGAGATCTCTGTCGGTTCCCTCGTTGGAACCACTACTGTTTACTGATTGATGGCCATCATTGACTGTTCGGTCTTTTAAGACCTACTGTTTACTGTTATGTTAATGGATGTACCACATATGACTGTTTACTGTACTGAACAACTGATATACTGATTGAAATGAACTGCTTTCATTACTGTAAGGACTTTCATTCTAAACCCCTTTACGCTTTATGTTATTCACTGGGCTTTAGCTCACTGCTCATAGATATATGTAGGTGTACAGGCACCAGACCGCGGCTAGGAGCGTCGGGGTAAACTCCAGTTTTGTCAAGCCAACCACTGTGCCTCACTGAGAGGTTCCAAGCCTGTCAAGCTATGGCTTAGGGGTGTTTTTATTTCTCCTGTCGGTCTCTGTATCTGTCTTTGTACTGTACTGTTATAGTAGGGGTTATGTCCCTGTACTGAGTGATTGTACATATATGTATAGACTGCTTTGTCATGAATGTGCATTTGAATGAAAAATCTTTTTACATATAGACTGTCACAGCTCATTGGACATTGTTTGTTTACTATAATGGCTTCCGCTATGCCCCTGTACTTTGTATTACTGTTAAGCAGGCCTTTGGTAATTTCGGATTACTGGCCGGTTATGGTGCTAAACCCATTGGGGCAGGTTTGGGACGTGACAACAAACCTGCCCAATACATCCCAAAACTCAAATACAAAGAATCAAAGGATGGAAATGAAAATAAGACAACAACATACATCTACGGAATTGAGTCCGGAATACAATAAACAATGGAGGGAAAACCGGGATCGCTATAGAAAATTACAAACATAATAAAAAACAATCTACTAGTCAAGATGTCTAAGATATTCAACAATTTACTGATGGCTCAGTTAGAATTAAATTTAATAGATCTACTCAATCCTCTAGACATAGTACTTCTAGTATACCTACTGAAATTGAAACAGAAGATGAAATATTTAATACACCATTATTTAGAAAAAACAGTCAAATTCATATTGGTCAAACTTCACATAGGAAAATGAAAGGAGTAGATGATTCTGCAACTTCCCAGATTAGTAAACCTGTCTATTCAAGTTATACTCATCTTCCTGAAGAGGACACTATCTCTCAGGATTCACCAACACAAACTGACTTTGAAGTCATACCTCCAATAAACCCCCAGCTATTAACTATTAGCAAACCTTTTGCTCCTGACTTAGATAAATTATATATTGAATTTAAAACTAAAAATAATAAAATCAAACACCAAGTGTACACAATTAAATATGATCCTAACCAACAAACCAAAATTACTCACAAATGGTATAAGTTTATGACTGAACATAGAATAGAAGTCCCTTTCTTTGAATACTTAGAAAATTATTACAAAAAAGTTAATACAATTACAAAAACCAAATGGAAAACGTCTTCTAGTACTACTGTTAGTTCCAGTCATCCTCCTCTATCCACCATAATTATAGAACACCAAGGTTTTGTTATTCAAGCTTCTCTATTTAAATTACCTGGTAATAACACTGAATTAAAAAAAGTCATTGAACAAAATAATTATACTAACCAATGTTTAAAAACAATTGGTAAACAATTAGATAAAATAGAAACTAATTTAGATGAATATACGCCCGGCCATTCCTCTAAACAATCTTTAGACAAGCCTTTACTTAATTTACCTAGTCAACGTTCCAAAAGAGATAGTCTGGTTACTCAGGATAGTTCTCAGGATAGTTCTACTGTTAAAATCATAGAACAATTATTCACTAAGTTAGCCTCTTCTTCACATGAAAAAGCTGCTTCTCCTTCAATTGAAAAAGGTCTTACTGTACTAAACCAACAACCTACTCTAGATATTATTTCTCAACAATCAGAAACCGACACATCTGACAATGAAATTAATCTTTTAGCTCAGCAATTTCAATCTTCTAATCTTAATCGAATTACTTATCCTAAAGTAAATCCTACAACTCTTACCAAAAATTGGTACTCTAGACCTACTCCCCTTGATCTCCAATATGAAGAAACCAACCTTAATAATCAATTTTCTTTTTTTGCTAAAAAATTATATGAATGGAATATAAATGGTCTTAGTGAAGATCAAATCCTTCAAAAATTAAACCATTTATCCATGGTTGCCAATAGTTATCATAGTAACTACCCAGATTATACTCAACCTAAAATTGTTTCACTAATAACCTCTGGCTTTACTGGTATGTTAAAATCTTGGTGGGAAAAATATCTCACTGAAGATCAAAGAGAATCTATTTTACATGCAAGTCAAAAAGATGAAAATGATTTACCCATATTTGACGAAACAATTGGCTATTATAAACCTGATGGTATCAATACCCTAATCTATACTATAGTTAGACATTTTATTGGCATGCCTACTAATATTTATTCTAGAATACATGATCAACTTAGTAATCTTACTTGTCCAACATTAAGTGATTTTAGATGGTACAAAGATATTTTTACCTCCCGAGTCATGCTCAGGGAAGATTGTACTAAATCATTTTGGAAAGAGAAATTCATTAATGGTTTACCTAGTCTTTTTGCTCACAAAATTCGAGATGTTCTTAGTCAACCTACTGGCGTAATTGAGTAGTACTATTCAAAAAGAAGGATTAAGAATGTGTATTGATCTAAAACTTAGTCAAAAAGGGCCATTATTCCAATAAATGTAAAGAAAAACAAAAATTAAAAGATAAAGTTAATCAGCTCCAAATAAATGATGAATCTAAAAATCAATTATTTGAAATCTTCTAGTTAGATCAATCCCCCAATAACTCCTCCACTGACGTACTTAACTCAAATACTTCATCTGATTACCATTCACCTAGTGATACTTCTGATAATAACATTGAATTAGGATGTAATGATACTTGTTGTAAACCTATTGAACAAATCACTGTCCTTACTAAACAACATCAAGAAGAGACTGCTCTTATTGAATTAATTAGTAAATTAGATGATCCTGAATTAAAACAAAAATATACTGACAAATTAAAATCATTACTAATTAACAAAGATACTAAACCACAACATGACAAACCAATCATTAGCTTAACAAAAACTTTAGATAGATTTAAAAATAAACAAAAAGAAGTTACTCTTCAAGATCTACAACAAGAAATTAATCAAATTAAACGACTCATCAAAGATTTACAAAGTAAAGATAAAATTTTAGAAGAAAAAATATCTGTACTGAAAATTAATAAAAGTTTAGACAACTTCCAACAGAATGATGCCATCTCATCTAATGAATCTGAAGGTACTAATGAAGATACTAATCCAGATAATATTCTATTCGATAATCGATCCAATCCATATGATAATCCTGAAAGTAAAAGATTAAATCTTATCAATAAAATTAATATTCAAAAATGGCATTCAAAAATCAAATTAGTTGTCAATGATTTTGAGTTAGAAGTCATCGCATTAATAGATACTGGTGCTGATCTTAATTGTATTCAAGAAGGCTTACTTCCTACAAAATATTATCATAAAACAGGTGAACAATTAACTTCTGCTAACGGCAGTAAAATGTATATTAAATATAAATTACCAAAAGTCCATATTTGTCAAAATAATGTTTGTTTTAAAACATCATTTGTTTTAGTTAGAAATATGACTGATAAAGTTATTTTAGGAACACCATTTATATTTCTACTCGATCCATTTACCACTTCTAATCAAGGAATAACTACTCAAGCTTTTGGCCAAACCATAACTTTTAAATTTTTATCTCCACCTGAAGTTAAAGAATTAAACCAATTAAAAGACTGTTCTATTTTTAAAACCATTAATCGATTAACTCGACAAATCAGATATCTTAAAGAAGAAGTAAATTATAAAAGAATTGAGTAACAATTAACTGATCCTGCTACTATTTCTCAAATTGAACAATTTAAACAAAAATTAGAATCAACCGTTTGTTCTACTTTACCCACTGTCTTTTGGCACAGGAAAAAACATGTAGTTACATTACCATATATTAAGAATTTTAATGAAAGACAAATTCCTACTAAATCTAGACCTATTCAAATGAATCATGAATTAGTTGAAATGTGTAAAAAAGAAATTAATGAATTATTACAAAATAAAATTATTAGTCATAGTAAGTCACCCTGGTCTTGTCCTGCTTTTTATGTTAATAAAAATGCTGAGTTAGAAAGAGGAGTTCCTAGATTAGTAATTAATTACAAACCATTAAATAAAGTGCTAGAATGGATTCGTTATCCAATTCCTAATAAAAAAGATTTAATTAAAAGACTTAGTCAAGCTGTCATTTTTAGTAAATTTGATTTAAAAAGTGGTTTCTGGCAAATCCAAATTCACCCTTAGGATCGTTATAAAACTGCTTTCACTACACCTTTTGGACATTATGAATGGAATGTCATGCCTTTTGGATTAAAAAATGCTCCTAGTGAATTTCAAAACATAATGAATGACATTTTCAATCCCTTTAGTCATTTTTCCATTGTTTATATAGATGATATTCTCATTTTTTCTAAATCCCTTAGTGAACATTGGAAACATCTTACTGCTTTCTTTTATACCATTAAAACTCATGGTCTAGTCATTTCTGCTCCTAAGATTAAACTCTTTCAAACAAAAGTCAGATTTTTAGGATATGACATCCACCAGAATACAATTTTACCTATTAGTAGATCCATTGAATTTGCTTCTAAATTTCCTGATGAAATCTTAAATAAAACCCAGTTACAGAGATTTTTAAGATTGCTTAATTATATTGCTGAATTTTACAAAGACCTTAGAAAAACCTGTCAACCACTCTTTGATCGGTTGAAAGATAATCCTCCTCCTTGGTTTTCTACTCATACTGATATTGTTAAACAAGTAAAAAAATATGTCAAGTCTCTCCCATGCCTTGGTATTCCTATTGAAAATTCATTTAAAATTATCCAAACTGATGCTTCTGATATTGGTTATGGTGGTATTCTTCTCCAGAAAATCACTTCTCAGTCATTTGAACAGATTGTTCGTTTCCATTCTGGTGTCTGGAATAAAGCACAAAAAAATTATAGTACTATTAAACAAGAGATTTTATCTACTGTTTTATGTATTAGTAAATTTCAAGATGACATATTAAATCAAAATTTTTTACTTCATGTTGATTGCAAATCTGCTAAATATGTTTTAGAAAAAGATGTTCAAAATCTTGCTAGTAAGCAAATTTTTGCTCACTGGCAATCTATTTTAAGTATTTTTGATTTTGATATTGAATATATACCTGGTAGTCAAAATTCTATTCCTGATTTTCTTATTAGAGAATTTTTACAGGGGGGGATAAGGGATGGCAACTCCTTTTATTTCCTACTATAAATCACAAGTTACCTATTACCAAAATCTCATTCACCAAACTACTCATCATATTGCTTGTCTCAAATTAGCCAAAAAATCTACTAAACGTGCTCAATTTATTCGATTTCATACCATTTGCAGTCGCCGTAATCTATTAGCTCACTATATTAACTGTGCTGATTATCATATGAGCAAATTAGAAATCCTCAGTGGATGCTAATTTCAGTCCTGTCCACCTATTTTACAGATGTTTGCTTAGAGACCTTTGAGACCTTCTAGTAAGGCTCTTGTTCCTTCTAGTCAACCAGTTCCTCCTTTGGAATTAGTCACCAGATATCATCCTGCTGAATTAGTCAATCGTTACCAAGTTCTTGGTAATATTCCTAAACCTAGTTATACCTCTGCTTTGGCTACTGACCCTTTTGCCTCTTCTTTTCAGTCAGTTACTCCTTACTCACCTAACCCTATTAAATCAGCCCGTTTTGATTATGTTAAATCCCATACGACTAATCTCTTTTTCAAAGAAGCAAGTCACTCAAAAACTCATACAGTTCTTGATCTAGTAAAATCCTATTTTCCTCCTGAATGGCATTTTGTTCCTCTTTATCCAGAAAAGTCAATTACCTACTACAAAGACATCCTGTTCAATCATCAGTCCATTGTTATTAAACCTATTTATGATCGAACTTACACCAGTAAAATTGTGTACCATTCATTGTATATTCACAATATAGTCTCTTTGAATGAATGGGGTCCTCCTTTTCAACTCCGAGATTTACCTGGACATACAATTCAATATAGTTATTATGATTATATTGATGCCTAGTTCAAAGTTCTCCTGTATCAAAATGAGTCAAATAGTCACTCTTGGTTTCTTCAATTTGATCATAAATTCAAGTCAGAATTCCCCACTTGGTTTCTCCGGTGGTGGACTCAGTATTGGGCCATTAATGATATCTTCCCCTCTATTTTGATTGAACAAATCAATTATTTTTTCACTGTTTTTTCATTCAGTCCACAACAAAAGAAATTCCCTACATTGCTCATTTTTATGTCCAAATACAAAATTCCCTGGATATTTAAATGGCAATATGCTATTTCTGATGACATAATGTTTCGCCAACACCTTGTTAAATGGTGGGATAATTTCAAAATTCCATGCATCATTGAACAAGTTCAAGCAAAATTCACAGTCAATATTCATGCTCCAACACCTGCCATGGTCAAAGCTCAGCAGAACCCAACTACTTCATTAACACAAGGAAGCCAACTTTCTCCAGTAAATATTGGAAGCCCAACATCTAGTTCTTCCAAGCCCAAGTCAGCAAAGCCCAGATCTGATCAGGCAAAGTCAAAAACCAAGTCCAAACCGTCATCATCTCAGGCTAAGCCCAAAGTCAAGTCCAAATCATCCAAAGATGAGCTCCTTCAAATAGCTCGCCTACTCATGGCTCAAGCTAAGTCACAATCTGATGAAGCCAATTTAGAAGAAGATTCAAATGGTTCAGACTCTTCTGAAGGTTCAACCAATCAAGATTCTTATGGGCCCCAGTTTCAAGATGCTCAGGACCCATATGCCTAATTCAGTCATTGGATTCTATATAGCTATAATTATCAGCTTCAATCAATACTCTTCTTTTGAGAAAAGCTGCTGATGTATATATCTATATTGATTCCCTCAGTCACATGCTTTAGTCAGAAAGCAATGAATAGTGAAAAAAGTCAAATTTACTGTTCACTATTCATCAAAAAGTCAACATTACTATTCATCATTCATCATAATTCATCCAACTGACAAATTCAGCACAATCAAAGGCAGCCATCAACTTTAGTTACTCACCGAAAGTTGCAGACAGCTCCCATGTGCTTCTTTCAAAGTTAGATTCCTTCACAAGGCTCACAATAACTCTTTTCATCTATAAAAAAGCCTCTTCAGTCAAGAATAAGGTAGAGTTAGAAAAATCTGAGTGCTCATTCCTCAAGAAAAATAGCTATCTCTGTAATTTTATATTTTCAAATTTGTTTTCAAGTTATGTATTTTGAAGAACTGTTTGCTTCATTTGCTTCATTCCAGTAAACAATTGTAAGTTTTATTTTTTGTATTTTAATTTTAATTTTATGTTTAGTAGTGCTGTTTCCTCCTTCCTGCTTCCTACTCTTGCTTCTACGTCCTTTTGGTATATATATATAGGTGTATATATATATGGTTAGATATTTGTTTATAATATATATATATAGATATATAAAAGTGACCAAATAGGATATTTTGTTCAACTTTGGGTTCTTGCCATGAGGAGAAAAAGAGAAAAAAGGGTTCCAATGTTGGTTTTTCATGGGTTTGATCTAGTATAAGTCATTTTTGACCCCTAGTGCTTTGGATCAAAACGTAGAGGGCGGAAAAGGCGTCGTTTGGCTCCGAGTAGATTTAATTTCTGTTGCCAAAAAATTTGGAAGCTTCTTGGCTTGAGGTAGTGATTTTTCATACACTTCTTTATGCACTTTTACTTGATTATATGGAGCTTAGAGTTGTATATAATTTAATTAGAATTTTTGGAAAATTTGTGATTTATTTGCTTAAAAGGGAAATTTTGAGAAAAATAAAGAGTTGATGCCCAAATTGCGAAAGTGTAAACTTGGAATATGTTTGTAAGGTTATGAAAGAGTTATGTTTTAAATTTGAACAAAAATGGATTTCGATTCGATCGGTTTTGAAATTTTTACCGGTTTGCGACCAAAACAGCTTTTTAAAGAAAACAAAGGAATTATCTTTAACTTTTGGGTCTTTTGATCAAAATAGGATGTCATAGTTGAATAATTCTTGGAGAATGAGTTTGGAAAGAAAATGATGTTTTCTTGGGCATTAACGGTATTATTTTGCTTAATGTATTTGTTGGAATAAAACCGACACGGTTAGAAATGGACCTTGAGAGGTTACCGGACATGATTGTAATATGAAAACTAGTGTAGTTGTTCATATTTGATGAGATGTGGAATAGATTGTATTTATCAAAATTTTTAGAATTTAATTGTCTAAATATCTGTTTAGAAATAACTGTTTTGGGCTATCGGTGGAGGACAACCATGATTGTTGTAGAAATGTATGAGACTTAGGTAAATTGAACCACATTCCTCATTTGTTGCATTGTACATTGCATTACATTCATTTCATTGGAAATGTATCGGTTTTTGAGAAATGTTTGGAAATGTATCTGTTTGCGAAAAGATGAATACTTGGTGAATCTGGGTAGGGGGTGTAGAACCGCGCGGTTAGGTGTCGAGCCTTCCAGTTTACTGGTAAAAATGACAGTGGTAGTGCATTAGGACCTACTTGCAGACACTCACCTAGAGATTCACAGAGCCTGTATTTATGTAACAGATATGGTTTAAAATGGAAATGGCTTTATATTTGTTGTTGCATCTCACATTGCATGCTTTATAAAAAGAGAGATAAACTATTTTATCATGAGCATGGCATGAGCATACTCCTCTTTAGTCTGGTCATGGTCCATATGTTGTGTAGTATATCTCTACTGGGCTGTGGCTCACCCTATAAGGGAAACCATTTTAGGTACATGTGATATGCCTCTGCCAAGGCATTGACTTGGGAGAACTCGGAGCTGAGGCTTCATTTTTTTTTATTTTTTTTTTATGGTTATTTGTTGAATGTAAGCCCAGGGCTGTATTTGTGTTGAGTTGAAACTCCATTTTGTGTAACCAAGAATGTTCTTGGATAAATTTGTAAGCCTGTAGGGCACTTATTATCTGTTTGGTTTCCATTTCATACTTGTTGTAAAATACATGCTTGAGATTGGAACTGGGGCATTGAGATGTGAACAACATGTATTTTGCATTTGGGATTTAATGGAAATGGATATATGGAATAGTTAGCTATATATATGTATTTGTCTATTAGGTGGGTTTTGTTGCATAAATAGATATATCCTGCCCAATTTTCGGGGCGTTACATTCCCCATTTTCATACATTTAATATACCATTAATAAAACCCTAATCGTTTCAAATATCACACTATCAAAATAACACATAATAAAACTAAAACACATACACAGTGTTTAGAAAATCTCTACCTCAAGTTCTAGAAGAGGAGAAGAAAGAAAATGCCCAAAATTGATGGTGCCAAAAAAATGATCTCCACCACACAAAACGAAATCCTCACCAAGCTCTTCACTTTGATCTCAAGAACAAGGGTCTAAAACTTAATAGATTTTGGTGGATCAAAGATTTTGTGTGATGAATGTTTAAGGGAAAAAAAAAAATGCGAGAGAGAGTCAGCCGAGAGGCAGAGAGCAGAGGAACGGAAGAGATGAAAAGAAAGAAGAAGAAAAGAGAAAAAGAAATGAAGGAAAGGAGTGGAAGGGGCAGCCCCACGTGGGTTGCCTCTCATTTACATAAAAAATATCAATTAAAGTATATTTTCACACTATCATAATATTTTATAACATAAATGATAAAATGATATAATATTTTCTCACCATAAAATATTTTTTATTTAATGGTGCACACTATTAATATTCATAACTCTCTTATGGTAGTAAAATAAATAATAAGGATAATAATAATAATAACAACAATAATAGGTGATTACAACGAGTCGTGATTCAATCAATTAGATCCAAAATGAATCAAATTTAATAATCTAGAATAAATCTCTAACTGAGATTAAAGTATAAAATAATCTAAATAGACTCAAGGTGGCTCCCACCATTAACATAATCAAATATGAACTAAAATAATTAAGTTTGGTCTAATCAACTAAGACCCCAAAAATTTAATTTATATGCAGGTTCAATACCAAAAATCAAGAGTAACTAAGACTCAAAAATTTCCAAGCAGGTCTCACAAAGTCAAAATCGAAGGGTAATATAATATATTTTTCACAAATTTAAATCGAATGGTCCATCATACAACAACTATAGTAGTAATGACTTTAAAACCTCGTACTAATCCAATACTAACCAACATCCAAATTCGCAAACGTATTAAGAAGGTTACTAAATAGGTACCAAGAAAATAAATAATTAAATATATCTAATTTGATTCAACTTGTTACATAAATATTATTATAAAGTATATATTTTATTTTTTCTATCAATTTTTTTTATATTTCTACTCCAACCAAAC
The DNA here is from genome assembly GCA_030407325.1 of Camellia japonica. Classification (NCBI taxonomy): domain Eukaryota; kingdom Viridiplantae; phylum Streptophyta; class Magnoliopsida; order Ericales; family Theaceae; genus Camellia; species Camellia japonica. The sequence goes on along the minus strand of JAPPVO010000036.1, from coordinate 82,067,442 downwards.
CTTTTATTTTAACTATTTATTCAAATATTATTAACTTTAAAGAATACAACATCAGCAACAAAGATGAAGGGAAACGATCCTAATAATTAAATATATTTTGCCTAACCTTTGAAGGTTAGCTATATGTAGCTAATACTTATGTCACGACCTAAACCCGCCCCTATAGGTTTAGTGTCGTAATTGTCCAGTAATTCGTAGATTACCTACGACCTCAAAGACAAAATTTCAAAAAAATCAATTTTATTGGGACCTGAAGCGGAAGCAAAACAAAAATGATGATGTCCATTGAGCTGTGCGTACATAATCAACTGCAGTAATTAAAACATTCTTAACACACTTTCATATATACATGTACGAAGACATATTTTATATCTCACACACTACATGAAGGACTTTTAACAAAATACAAAAATTAACCCAAGCTTGACAAAATAAAACAAAGCCTCTACATAGAGGCACTTTTTGGGTGGCTTGACAAAGAGGTGGACTCCGGGACAAACTCTAATGTTGATCCTCTAATTGCTCACCTACACATATATAAAGAGTGAGTTAACACCCAGTGAACAATACCAAAGTAAAGAGGTTATATGAATGAGATCCTTAATTAAGTAAATCACATTAATACATATTACATGTAAATCAAAATCAGAACGACCTTAAGTCCAATCTATCATGCTCAAGGCGTATCAGAGGGGCAAAATGACCTCGGGTCCAAAGTACTCATTTATACAAAACAACCTGAGGTCCAAACTACTTATTCATACATAATGACCTCAAGTCCAAAATACTTGTCCAATGATATTATAGAACGACCTTAGGCCGAATCATAACACAGAACGGCCTCAGGCCCAATCATATGATAGAACAATCTCAAGTCCATCATTTCCATATTCATATCTATGTGCATATTTATATTCGTGATCATGATCACATTCGTATTCAACGGCCTTAGGCCTATTTCGTGTCCTTGACATGCATATCAGCCGGCCCTGGGCCCTTTTCATATACATACAGAACGACCTTTCGTCCATGTAACCAAATATACAGAACGACCTTTAGGCCCATTTCATATTCATTCAGAACGACCTTTGGTCCATTCAGATAATTTCATACCCATCAATTTCATTATAGTCTTGCACAATCAGACGAATAGAATGCTCATTCATAATTCGAATTCACAAGTCCAGAACACTTACACATGAGTAATATTTAAAAAATAACATATATGAACATATTTTTACTAAAGTATTACTCACAGTGTTCAGATGCCTGGTTCACCCTTGTAGTTGACCCTACACAATTCATAACATACATAGAAATCAGAGTCACAATACAATTTATTCCATTCTTAACTTGTTTAGTTCTCTTAGGATTCTTTCTTACCCTGTTAATTCATTTATAATGCTCAATGTATGCCTAAGAGTGCTTAAAAATAAAAGAGAACGGAAATCGGAATATGAAACAGCTTTTCAAAATTTTCTGAAACAGGGCTCTTCGTTCAAGCGCAACATTGGCCGCTCGAGCAGACCCCTTGGTCTGCAAAAATACTGGTTGCTTGCATTCTACGCTTGAGCGGCAACTTCTCCACTTGAGCGATGAAGTCGATTTATGGGTTTTCTAGAATGTTGTTTGTGCTTCAAAACATAACTTTAAATGATACAACTTACATGTTTTGTCCTATATAGCAACCATACAACTTCTAACATGATATAATGCCAATTCTACAAGATTTGAAGCTCAAATCTCCAAGGATTCATCATACAAGCCCAAATTATTTCAAATTCATTTCCTTAAACTTCATAACTCATCCACATAAATTCTACATTTTCATGGATTGTGCATGCATGAGAAATGTAGACTCTAATTTCATCTCAAATGGTAGAAATGACACTCAAATTCATGAGATTCAACAAAATTATGCATGCATGTGTGATTTGGTGCCAAGTTCTCCATGTTTCAAAAATCATCTTTCCTAAGTTTATGAAACATAACTTGAAGCTATAAAGCTGCTTCCAAAAATTTTGCATGTATGAAATTTAATTCAAAATTAAACAAATTTTTGATTCTCAAATATAAATTATAATTTATTTCCATATTTGTCAAAATTTAAATTTAATTCATGTTCTTCACATCAAGCCCAATTCCAAACTCACAAATTCTAAAACATGAATTAAATTTTGAAAATATAATCTCAAAACTTGGGTTCATACATGGCTTGTCTAAAAACACACAAACTCTTAATTAATCAAGAAAATATGATCAATTTTAGATCATTTACATCAAAACTCCTTTAATTTAACAATTGAACTCATTTGTTCATAAACTCATAGTTTTCCAAAGCTTAGTTCTTGTTCCATGAAAACATGAAATTAATTCTATGAAAGCTACGATGCATGTACAATTAGACTATTAAGACTTGTAGGATTTATCCATGCATGTAGAAATTAGACTCAATTCATGCATGATATTCCAAAATCAAACCCAAAATAATTAATTTCTAAATTAATATCCATAAATTTGAACCTAACTCCATTGCATGGATCAAATCTTCAATACATGATTGTTGCATGTAATTTATATAACACAGTTCAATAATAATTTTCAAAATTAAACTCAAACTTAACAAATTTAAAGAATCAAAACTCATATTCTTCAACCTAACTTGATTTTACATGCAAAACCCAATTTCTATCCATTTATATAATTGATCTACAAATCTTTATTTTTTAATCCTCTCAAAATCCATCTTGAATCAATTTATGTCTAGATTATTTAAACAACACTAGAAAGAGGATGTAATTTCTTACCTTAGGATGATTTTTCCACAATTTTTAACTTGAATTTTGGAATCCCACAAAACCCTCTTCTTCTTTATTCTTCCTTTCTTCCTTTCCCACGGTTTGCTCCAGCAGATTTGACTACAATGTATATATATAAATAATGAAGCTCTCTTTCCCCCTCAGCCCGTGCTCTCTCTTTCTTTTCTAACTTTTTGTTTCCAGTAGAGTGAAGGCCTCATTTGACTTCATTCATTCATCTTTCTTTTATTTATTTAGTGGGACACTTGTCCTTACTATATGAACCCATGTGTGGTGTATTTATTCTTTCATTAACTAATAAATCTTACTTAGGATACTTAATTGAGATTAATCTTTGATTACAATTAGCTTAATTAACCATCTCTTAATTTTAATTAGTTATGTAAAATTCTAACCCAATTAATCATAACTAATTACAAATCCCACTTAATTTGATTAGTCTAATTTAACTTCCTTTATAGCCTGATTAATTATATTTAATTTTACGAATTTGAATCAGATTTTTAGTCAAACTTCCAAAAAGCTCCAAATGTCAAATTAAACTTATTACCATCATCAATTTTGGTTTCTCACATCATTAAGGCTTTCAATTTCAATTAAACTTCAAAATCTTCACCAATAAATTACATACTCAATTGAATACATCAATTGAATACCTCATAAATAGATTTAATTCATAATAATCTTAATTCCCAGTTCTCATAACTTAATTAACTCTAATTCGGACCTAATTAATCAAATCTCAATTTTACAAATCTGAATCGAATATTTAATTAAACTCCCATACGGTCCGATACTCTAAATTAAAATAATTCAATTCCCTAATTATACTCTCTTGAGCCATTTAGGATTTCAATTTCGATTTCCAAAGTAAATCCTTATTAAAATCAAATACGAATCAGATTCCAAAATTCTCATAAATCCCAAATTACCTTAGAATAACAACCAATTAGAATCCAAATCTCCTTAATCAATTAAACATAAAATCACATACATAATGAAGTTGGCTTAATCTAAGGTTTATGCTAATTAAGCTCAATTAATTCATTATGAATCGTAATTTTTCCAAATTTCACTATAGGCTTTAAAAATCATGCCAAACACAAATGTAAAGTCGGTTTTGGTTTTTGGCGCCTCTAAGGCCATAACTTCTCAGTTCAAAGCCCCAATCGCAATAGATTTTTCTACACTCAACAGATATAAATTCATAATCACATAATAACTCACGTCATTAAACATACAAATTCATATCAAACACATAATAACATGTGTAATTAAGTATATTACGGGTCGGGTTATCACAAAATGAGAGTTGAGCCAAAATGTCTAATCATGTACCTAATGCATTAGAGTTGAAAAAAGTGAGTTATACTAAATATTTTGATTAACAAGCATTATATACCTATGGGTTGGAGATGCAAATAAAAGAAATTCCCTGAGACTTACAATAAAAGAGCGGACACTACTCTTTACAAAAAAATAGCACTCAGCCAAACAACAAATGAAGTAGTACAATCCATCACTACATTACACTTATGAAATGGTAAAACCCATTGTTTCATCTTCAAATCCGAAAAGCATTCCTTGTACACATGTACAGGCAGGGGTGAGCAACCACTAGCTCACCAAACAATCCCATATTAAAACATTAGAAGATAATGCGGGTACCAAAATACTCATACATATACATGAAATCATATCATGTCAAAACCATATGATTTTATTACATAATCTCTTAAATCCAATTTATTTAATTAACCACAACAAGTTAACTTAAATAAATAAACATGTTTCGATAGCAACAGGACATTCTTTTCAATTCATTCAATTATCTCATTATCAATTGAAGCAAATAATTAAACAATCATCAAATCCATTTTATATAGTCTTATTAGATGAATGCATATGCCATGTCATGCTCAAAATATTTTTCTCATTTTTGAAAATCTTATGCACAATGCCAATTTGAAAATACATTAACCCAACAATTTCAATAAAATTTCAAGATGGTAAATACAACTCAGGTAATCCCTAGGCTGGTGTCGGCAAGTAGACTATACAAGTACTACCAATTTGTCATTTTTACCAGTATTAACTGGAAGGCTCGACACCTGTAATCTGTCATTTTTACCAGTATTAATCGGAAGGCTCGACACCTATCCGCGCGGTTTCTAGTCTTTCACCATGAACACTCAGGCCAACTTTACCAATATCAAACCACACCTCCTAGCCGGACTTATCAACGTATTTACCCAAAACAATTCAAAATGATCTTGTTTCACCAAAAACAATTCCTTTCTCAAAAACAATAGTTTTCAATTGAATTTGAAATCCATGATAACAATGAAATGGAATGGCAATGCAATATGTAACAAGGCATTAGAATAGTTCAAATTTCAATTCCACCACACAATGCTCCATTGTGATCAAATTCTATATCTCTATCAATGTAATACCATGATACAATCCCAAGAGATAATATAATAATGTCAATGTTCATGTATTTACCACATGTAAATCAACAAACTTCCAACTTAGTCATTTCAAGACAAATCTGTAATCTATTAGCATACACCAAATATTAAAACTATTTATTAATTTCCCAATTGTTTTGATTCACACAAAACCTTCAATCAATTTTTGTTTCACCTCAACCAAGATAACCAATATGATTTTCACCAAATCCCATACTTATTAAATATTACCATTTCCATCCTACTATATCAAAAATTATAGTATAATTTCAATAACACACTTTTAACCATAACGGATATAACCTTTTAACCAAAACTAATTTAATCCACTAAATTAGTAAGTTCATTATATTAAAAAATTTTCAAATTTATAATACCAAACCTAACTTCACATGCCTCATCCCTCAAACATAACCATATTTCAATATAACCTTTTTTTTGTACCAAGCTACTTAAAGAGGTAATATTTTTCCCATGTGTTCTCACCACTTGTTTTGAAAACCCCCAAATTTCTAGGTTTGACTTCCACCACCTCAACACACACACCCAAACATTTGAAAGAAGCTTGAAAAGAGGACATCATTCCTTAACCAAGGTTATTAAACCCTCAAGAGACTATTTAAAAGAAACATGGTTAAACCCACCTTTTGAAAACCATAACATTCTTGAACCAAAATTAAAACTTTCTTATTATCACCAAGAAATTCCAAATTTAACATCAATCTAGCAAATATATATATATATATATATAACTCAAAGAAAACCTTACCTCAAGTTCTTGTTGAAGAGGTGAGATGAAACCCTAGAGCCAAAGATGAAAAATTTTCGATCTCCACCACACAAAGTGAAGTTCTAGCTTTGATCTCCAAAACTTGGAAGAGTTGATGGATCTAGACCCAATGGATTGCAAGAAATCAAGGGTTTTTAGTGTTTGATGAGAGTTTTTAGAGAGAAGGAGGAGCAAAAATGTTTTTAGAGTGAGAAGGGAGGGTTAGAAAGTGATACACACTCAGCCAAAATGAGAGAAAAAAATAGAGTTTTCGGACTCAGCCTGTCCCGCACGTGCGGCACTTGCCCCTGTTCGTGCGGAGCTTGCTTCCCGTATGTTCCGTCCTCCCAATCCGCCCACACCTCGCACCTGCATATAATGCAGTGTGTAAGGCTCAAATTCCCCACTTCTCCGCACGTGCGGCCCTCTTCCGCACGTGCCGCCAAGGCCCGCATGCGGCCCTGGTCCTCCAGCCTAGAAATTTTCTGGTTCGATTCTAGGCACTTTGGACCTGACCTCACACTCTTCGAACAAGAGAAATTCAGCACCAGAATAAACACGAACAAAAGCTTGTGGAAAAACTCCAAAACACAAGAAACCCAAACGATTAACAAGTCCTAAGTTAAACTGACGCCCCACGAGACAATTCCAAGGTTAAACAAGGGAAAAGGACGAATAGGACACCTGGTCACCACAGTAGTTGCATGTATAAAATTGAATTCTAAATTTATACAAATTTAGATGTAATTAATTTTCTTCATTTTAAACCCAATTTTAAACCCACAAATTCTAAAACATGAATTAAGCTTTCAAAATATAATTCCAAACCTTGAAATAATTTACCTCAAAACTCCTTTAATTTGAAAATTAAGCTCTTTGTTCATAAACTCATAATTTTTCAAAATTTAGTTCTCGTTTTTCAAAACATGAAATTAAGGCTATAAACTCCTTAGAAAATCATTCGCATGAATCAAAGTCCAACCAATTCTTCATTATCAAGCTCAAACCATAATTTGACTTCATGATTTATATCAAAACTCAATCCCAAACTCATAAACTTTAAAATATGAATTAAAATTCTTAAATTACATTACCATGCATGGGTTAAGGATTAACATTCAACCATTTCTTAGTTTTCAAAACAAATCAAAAACCCTATTTAACTTCAAGATTAATTCTAGATCCCCATGAACTTTAATGTTTATAAAACTTTTCCTTCTTCTCTTCAAAATATGAAATTGAGTAACTCAAATTCTTCAAAATTCATGATGCATGTAAAAATAAAACCCAATTACATCAAGGTTTTCAAAATCAAACTCAATTTAATGAAATCTTAAAATTATTTTCCATGTTTATTAACCTAGTTCATACCCTTCAATTTAGTCTTAATTTCTTCCAATTACATGATGTTGATTCCAAACCCATCTTTAATTTCAAGTATAATACAAAGATTCTACAAAAATCAACCATAAATTTCATAACTTAAACTTTAATTTAAGAAATTATGGTTGATTTTCCTTTGAATCTCCTTCATCTCTTTCAATTTTCTTAAACTTTTCTTTCTTGAGGAAATATCACTTCCCCCCCTCCCCAAAACTTTCACTCATTTTTCAATTTGACCCTTATATTTTGATTAATATCAATTTTACACCCAAACTTTTGAAATTTTGATCAATTTGGCCCCTGTCGTCACATTCTGTCTACAATTGGACGGAATGTGTTGACGTGACACTAAGTTCATTAGAAATTTCATTTTACCCTCTAAACTATACCTTAAAAATCAATTTGCCCCCCCAAATTATACCTTAAAAATCAATTTACCTTCCGTGTCAGCACATTCCATCCAATTGTAGACGGAATATGACGGCAAGGGCCAAATTGATCAGAATTTTGAAAGTTTAGATATAAAATTGATATTAATCGAAATCTAGGGGTGAAATTAAAAAACATGTGAAAGTTTAGGGGACAAAATGATATTTTCTCTTTTATGTTTTTTTTTTTTCTTTTTCTTTTGGCAACCATCTCTCTCTCTCTCGCTCGATTTTCCAAATTGACTCCACAGTGCTTTCCTTCTCTGAAATTCTCTAGAAACATCTCAAACACTCTTGAATTCATTAGATATACATAGATTTCTCAGCACACCCAGATTTCTCACCACACCTACCCACATACACCCCCAATTCTAGATTCTTCTATACCTCAATTTATGTTTGGGGTACTTACGTGTAGGTCCTAATAAGTGGACTTATTGTCTAATAGGCCCTATGAGAAAAATTTGTCGTAAAAAACGTCACTAATTGTAAGTTTTAGCGACAATTTATAAAAATCATGACAAAAAAAGTCACTAATTGTTAATTT
>JAPPVO010000036.1:82028535-82058922 GCA_030407325.1 Camellia japonica | reverse complement strand
ACTGGTGGCCGGTCGGCCACAAAAAAGGGCTGCCGGCCACCTAAACTGGCCGGTTGGGTAGTGAAAGTGGTTGGTCGGCTACTTGAACTGGCCAGTCGGCCACCTACTGCTCCAGGCTTCTGGTTTTGCTGCAATAGAGAACAACAAGGCACATCAATGTATTTTGCAGGAAATGTGTGTACTACCACACTCCTTATCATGTCTCAAGCTCAAAGGAGAGTGGCGCTCGGCTCTCAAGCCACCAATCAAGCATCTCGATGCATGATGGCCCGCAAACCAAGCTTGTACAAGCTTAGTGAATGCACAAACAATACACAAAGTGCCTCCACCCTATCATGCATAATCAAGGGTGTTGGCGACCAAGAAATGTGACACGTTTCATCACTATGAGTATGAAACATCTCACATTTCTTGTGTTTGGATTAACGTCCGATCCAAACACAATGCAATGCAAACAACATGTGTTATCTTGGCATGCTAAAGACCTTAAAGCAAGCAAGCGATACAAGCATAACATGTTTAGAACCAAAACGATGAAACTAGTGAAGGACGCAACACTAGAGACATGCAATACAAAGCTCGAATGATTAAACCAGCCTAAAACAGAGCTATAGCAAGCCAAAACAGTGGCTGAAATGAGCTTAGAAGATAGCATGAAAGGGAAGAAAATGTATGCTCAACTTATGGCTCGCAAGTAAGATACAAAGCTCAACTCTCAAACACATGGAAAGAGTGATATATACGAGAGTATGGCAGAGATATGAGCACTGAAATCACATGCCAAATGATGACGTATCATGCAAACATCACAAGTATAGCATGTAAGAGGCCCTAAAACTCAAAGCTAGTTAAGGCATCACACAAGAGGCATGCAATACATGGCCTAAACAGCCAAACCAACTCTGGATAGAGCTCAATCATGTCAAAACAAAAGCCAAAACATGATGAGAAGGAAGTTCATGAGGCAATAAAATCATGCTCAAGCATTGGCTCACAAACAAGGCATAAGGCACAACTCACAAAAGCTATGAAAGAGTGGAATATGTGAGAGTGTGACTATGCTATATACACTGAAATCATGTGAGAACTGAGGCTAAGGCATGTAATCATCACATACAAAGCATGCTAGGGACTTTGAAACTCAAAGCTAGTCAAAGGCCTTTACACTATTGCCATACAAAGCAAGCCTCAAAGGGCCAAGACCACTCAAAACAGAGTTAGAGCATGGCAAAACATGAGTAAAAACATGCTGAGAATGAGCTAAAACATGCTAGAACAATGGACTAACTCATGAAGCATACTATGCTAACAAGCAAGATTGCACTAGAGGTGTAAGATGTGAGCAACCAATGATCAAACAAGACAAAAATAGAGTTATGGAAGGTCTAAAAAGTCATAAAAATATGCTTGAACCAAGCCACAAAGAAGTAGAAACACATGCTCATTTGGTGGGCCATCAACACAAGCAAGCAAGACAAGAGGAGAGGGGACCACCCCCTCCTATTTGGGACCTCAAAACCACCTATCCACCACTGAAATTCCTCTGGAATTCAGTGGTTAAAAGGCCAAAAAGAGATAGTTCCAAAAGCTTTAAAGGATGGCCCCAAAGCTTAGAAAATAAGGCATACAAGGAGGTGAAACACCCCCAACTCCCACAGGGCCTCAAACAACCATTTTTAACACTCAAAAATAGAGTTTTTTCAGTTGACAACTAGGCCAAAATAAACATCCAAAGGTGGCCTAAACTAGTATACAATAAACAAGCTTAAGAGGGGAAGAAGCTTACCCTTGAAGACAGCAGCAAGATGGCAACAATTCTGAGCCAAAACCAATTCCAAGACCCCAAATCAAGCTTCAAAGGACCTCAACCCCAAAGTGAAGGTGTTTGACTAGGTGTCTTAGTGCAAATGTATGAAGAAAACACACTTTAAGGCTCAAAATAGCACAATATAGAGAGAGAGTGAGAATTCTAGAGAGAGAGGGAGATTTTTGCTCTGAAAAATCTGAACCCTCAAATAGGGGGAGGGACCTCCCCCCCTTATATAGGCAATGCAAACAAAAGCTTGCTTGACAAGCTTAAAGCTTGTTTACATCCCTCCATACACGTGTATGGAGGATGAGTTCAGTGAGCCACAGCTGGCTCAAAATATCTGAAAATATCTAAAAAGGAGAAAGATTGGCCACCGGCCAGTTAAGGTGGCCAGCTGGCCATCTCCCCTACCCGGCCGGCCACTCCAAGTGGCCTACAAGAGAGAAAAATGGCCGGCAGATGCCAAAAGTGGCCGGCAGCCCTTCCCCTCCCTCAGGCAAGAGGCAACAAGGTTTGGCCCAAAAACCAAGGCCAAAACACAAAGTGTTAAAAGGCTCAAAGACAAGGCACTCAGCTGAGACCTTCGGGCGCTCAAAATGAGCACAAACATGCGCAATCATCACATGCTCAAACGATGACGTCAGAGTCTTAAGGTCGGTCAAAAATGGGGTGTCTACAATGTCCAATTTGAGTATGTAATTTATTGGCGAAGATTTTGAGTTTGATCTGAAATTGAGGGCCTTAGGGATTTGAGAAACCAAAATTGATGATGGTAATAAGTTTAATTTGATAGTTGGAGCCTCTTGGGAGTTGGATTAAAATCTGATTCAGATTGATAAATTTAATATAATTAATTGGGCTCTAATGGAAGTCAAATTAGACTAATTAAATTATGTGGGATTTGTGATTAGGTATGATTAATTTAATTATGTGATAATCAAGATTTATTAAGATTAAATGTTGCTTAATTAAAACTACCAATAGGTCCAAATAGTTGGATTTAATTCACATCAAGTCCTATTGAAAATAAGTCTTGGTAAAATTGTCGCTAAAAATAATTTTTTTGTGACAATTTTGTATATATGTCGCTAAAAATTAACAATTAGTGACTTTTTTTGTCATGATTTTTATAAATTGTCGCTAAAACTTACAATTAGTGACGTTTTTTACGACAAATTTTTCTCATAGGGCCTATTAGACAATAAGTCCACTTATTAGGACCTACATGTAAGTAGCCCAAACATAAATTGAGGTATAGAAGAATCTAGAATTGGGGGTGTATGTGGGTGGGTGTGGTGAGAAACCTGGGTGTGCTGAGAAATCTATGTATATCTAATGAATTCAAGAGTGTTTGAGATGTTTCTAGAGAATTTGAGAGAAGGAAAGCACTGTGGAGTCAATTTGGAAAATTGAGCGAGAGAGAGAGAGATGGTTGCCAGAAGAAAAAAAAAAAAAAAAAAAAACATAAAAGAGAAAATATCATTTCGTCCCCTAAACTTTCACATGTTTTTTAATTTCACCCCTAGATTTCGATTAATATCAATTTTGTATCTAAACTTTCAAAATTCTGATCAATTTGGCCCCTGCCGTCATATTCCGTCTACAATTGGATGGAATGTGCTGACACGGAAGGTAAATTGATTTTTAAGGTATAATTTGGGGGGGCAAATTGATTTTTAAGGTGTAGTTTAGAGGGTAAAATGAAATTTCTAATGAACTTAGTGTCACGTCAACACATTCCGTCCAATTGTAGACAGAATGTGACGACAGGGGCCAAATTGATCAAAATTTCAAAAGTTTGGGTGTAAAATTGATATTAATCAAAATATAAGGGTCAAATTGAAAAATGAGTGAAAGTTTTGGGGAGGGGGGGAAGTGATATTTCCTCAAGAAAGAAAAGTTTAAGAAAATTGAAAGAGAGAAGGAGATTCAAAGGAAAATCAACCGTAATTTTTGAAATTAAAGTTTAAGTTATGAAATTTATGCTTGATTTTTGTAGAATCTTTGTATTATACTTGAAATTAAAGATGGGTTTGGAATCAACATCATGTAATTGGAAGAAATTAAGACTAAATTGAAGGGTATGAACTAGGTTAATAAACATGGAAAATAATTTTAAGATTTCATTAAATTGAGTTTGATTTTGAAAACCTTGATGTAATTGGGTTTTATTTTTACATGCATCATGAATTTTGAAGAATTTGAGTTACTCAATTTCATATTTTGAAGAGAAGAAGGAAAAGTTTTATAAACATTAAAGTTCATGGGGATCTAGAATTAATCTTGAAGTTAAATAGGGTTTTTGATTTGTTTTGAAAACTAAGAAATGGTTGAATGTTAATCCTTAACCCATGCATGGTAATGTAATTTAAGAATTTTAATTCATATTTTAAAGTTTATGAGTTTGGGATTGAGTTTTGATATAAATCATGAAGTCAAATTATGGTTTGAGCTTGATAATGAAGAATTGGTTGGACTTTGATTCATGCGAATGATTTTCTAAGGAGTTTATAGCCTTAATTTCATGTTTTGAAAAACAAGAACTAAATTTTGAAAAATTATGAGTTTATGAACAAAGAGCTTAATTTTCAAATTAAAGGAGTTTTGAGGTAAATGATTTCAAGGTTTGGAATTATATTTTGAAAGCTTAATTCATGTTTTAGAATTTGTGGGTTTAAAATTGGGTTTAAAATGAAGAAAATTAATTACATCTAAATTTGTATAAATTTAGAATTCAATTTTATACATGCAACTACTGTGGTGACCAGGTGTCCTATTCGTCCTTTTCCCTTGTTTAACCTTGGAATTGTCTCGTGGGGCGTCAGTTTAACTTAGGACTTGTTAATCGTTTGGGTTTCTTGTGTTTTGGAGTTTTTCCACAAGCTTTTGTTCGTGTTTATTCTGGTGCTGAATTTCTCTTGTTCGAAGAGTGTGAGGTCAGGTCCAAAGTGCCTAGAATCGAACCAGAAAATTTCTAGGCTGGAGGACCAGGGCCGCATGTGCGGGGCCTTGGGCGGCACGTGCGGAAGAGGGCCGCACGTGCGGAGAAGTGGGGAATTTGAGCCTTACACACTGCATTATATGCAGGTGCGAGGTGTGGGCGGATTGGGAGGACGGAACATACGGGAAGCAAGCTCCGCACGAACAGGGGCAAGTGCCGCACGTGCGGGACAGGCTGAGTCCGAAAACTCTATTTTTTTCTCTCATTTTGGCTGAGTGTGTATCACTTTCTAACCCTCCCTTCTCACTCTAAAAACATTTTTGCTCCTCCTTCTCTCTAAAAACTCTCATCAAACACTAAAAACCCTTGATTTCTTGCAATCCATTGGGTCTAGATCCATCAACTCTTCCAAGTTTTGGAGATCAAAGCTAGAACTTCACTTTGTGTGGTGGAGATCGAAAATTTTTCATCTTTGGCTCTAGGGTTTCATCTCACCTCTTCAACAAGAACTTGAGGTAAGGTTTTCTTTGAGTTATATATATATATATATATATTTGCTAGATTGATGTTAAATTTGGAATTTCTTGGTGATAATAAGAAAGTTTTAATTTTGGTTCAAGAATGTTATGGTTTTCAAAAGGTGGGTTTAACCATGTTTCTTTTAAATAGTCTCTTGAGGGTTTGAATAACCTTGGTTAAGGAATGATGTCCTCTTTTCAAGCTTCTTTCAAATGTTTGGGTGTGTGTGTTGAGGTGGTGGAAGTCAAACCTAGAAATTTGGGGGTTTTCAAAACAAGTGGTGAGAACACATGGGAAAAATATTACCTCTTTAAGTAGCTTGGTACAAAAAAAAGGTTATATTGAAATATGGTTATGTTTGAGGGATGAGGCATGTGAAGTTAGGTTTGGTATTATAAATTTGAAAATTTTTTAATATAATGAACTTACTAATTTAGTGGATTAAATTAGTTTTGGTTAAAAGGTTATATCCGTTATGGTTAAAAGTGTGTTATTGAAATTATACTATAATTTTTGATATAGTAGGATGGAAATGGTAATATTTAATAAGTATGGGATTTGGTGAAAATCATATTGGTTATCTTGGTTGAGGTGAAACAAAAATTGATTGAAGGTTTTGTGTGAATCAAAACAATTGGGAAATTAATAAATAGTTTTAATATTTGGTGTATGCTAATAGATTACAGATTTGTCTTGAAATGACTAAGTTGGAAGTTTGTTGATTTACATGTGGTAAATACATGAACATTGACATTATTATATTATCTCTTGGGATTGTATCATGGTATTACATTGATAGAGATATAGAATTTGATCACAATGGAGCATTGTGTGGTGGAATTGAAATTTGAACTATTCTAATGCCTTGTTACATATTGCATTGCCATTCCATTTCATTGTTATCATGGATTTCAAATTCAATTGAAAACTATTGTTTTTGAGAAAGGAATTGTTTTTGGTGAAACAAGATCATTTTGAATTGTTTTGGGTAAATACGTTGATAAGTCCGGCTAGGAGGTGTGGTTTGATATTGGTAAAGTTGGCCTGAGTGTTCATGGTGAAAGACTAGAAACCGCGCGGATAGGTGTCGAGCCTTCCGATTAATACTGGTAAAAATGACAAATTACAGGTGTCGAGCCTTCCAGTTAATACTGGTAAAAATGACAAATTGGTAGTACTTGTATAGTCTACTTGCCGACACCAGCCTAGGGATTACCTGAGTTGTATTTACCATCTTGAAATTTTATTGAAATTATTGGATTAATATATTTTCAAATTGGCATTGTGCATAAGATTTTCAAAAAATGAGAAAAATATTTTGAGCATGACATGGCATATGCATTCATCTAATAAGACTGTATAAAATGGATTTGATGCATTGTTTAATTATTTGCTTCAATTGATAATGAGATAATTGAATGAATTGAAAAGAATGTCCTGTTGCTATCGAAACATGTTTATTTATTTAAGTTAACTTGTTGTGGTTAATTAAATAAATTGGATTTAAGAGATTATGTAATCAAATCATATGGTTTTGACATGATATGATTTCATGTATATGTATGAGTATTTTGGTACCCGCATTATCTTCTAATGTTTTAATATGGGATTGTTTGGTGAGCTAGTGGTTGCTCACCCTCTGCCTGTACATGTGTACAAGAAATGCTTTTTGGATTTGAAGATCAAACAATGGGTTTTACCATTTCATAAGTGTAATGCAGTGATGGATTGTACTACTTTATTTGTTGTTTGGCTAAGTGCTATTTTTTTGTAAAGAGTAGTGTCCGCTCTTTTATTGTAAGTCTCAGGGAATTTCTTTTATTTGCATCTCCAACCCATAGGTATATAATGCTTGTTAATCAAAATATTTAGTATAACTCACTTTTTTCAACTCTAATGCACTAGGTATATGATTAGACATTTTGGCTCAACTCTCATTTTGTGATAACCCGACCCGTAATATACTTAATTACACATGTTATTATGTGTTTGATATGAATTTGTATGTTTAATGACGTGAGTTATTATGTGATTATGAATTTATATTTGTTGAGTGTAGAAAAATCTATTGCGATTGGGGCTTTGAACTGAGAATTTATGGCCTTAGAGGCACTAAAAACCAAAACCGACTTTACATTTGTGTTTGGCATGATTTTTAAAGCCTATAGTGAAATTTGGAAAAATTACGATTCGTAATGAATTAATTGAGCTTAATTAGCATAAACCTTAGATTAAGCCAACTTCATTATGTATGTGATTTTATGTTTAATTGATTAAGGAGATTTGGATTCTAATTGGTTGTTATTCTAAGGTAATTTGGGATTTATGAGAATTTTGGAGTCTGATTCGTATTTGATTTTAATAAGGATTTACTTTGGAAATCGAAATTGAAATCCTAAATGGCTCAAGAGAGTATAATTAGGGAATTGAATTATTTTAATTTAGAGTATCGGACCGTATGGGAGTTTAATTAAATATTCGATTCAGATTTGTAAAATTGAGATTTGATTAATTAGGTCCGAATTAGAGTTAATTAAGTTATGAGAACTGGGAATTAAGATTATTATGAATTAAATCTATTTATGAGGTATTCAATTGATGTATTCAATTGAGTATGTAATTTATTGGTGAAGATTTTGAAGTTTAATTGAAATTGAAAGCCTTAATGATGTGAGAAACCAAAATTGATGATGGTAATAAGTTTAATTTGACATTTGGAGCTTTTTGGAAGTTTGACTAAAAATCTGATTCAAATTCGTAAAATTAAATATAATTAATCAGGCTATAAAGGAAGTTAAATTAGACTAATCAAATTAAGTGGGATTTGTAATTAGTTATGATTAATTGGGTTAGAATTTTACATAACTAATTAAAATTAAGAGATGGTTAATTAAGCTAATTGTAATCAAAGATTAATCTCAATTAAGTATCCTAAGTAAGATTTATTAGTTAATGAAAGAATAAATACACCACACATGGGTTCATATAGTAAGGACAAGTGTCCCACTAAATAAATAAAAGGAAAGATGAATGAATGAAGTCAAATGAGGCCTTCACTCTGCTAGAAACAAAAAGTTAGAAAAGAAAGAGAGAGTACGGGCTGAGGGGGAGACAGAGCTTCATTATTTATATATATACATTGTAGTCAAATCTGCTGAAGCAAACCGTGGGAAAGGAAGAAAGGAAGAATAAAGAAGAAGAGGGTTTTGTGGGATACCAAAATTCAAGTTAAAAATTGTGGAAAAATCATCCTAAGGTAAGAAATTCCATCCTCTTTCTAGTGTTGTTTAAATAATCTAGACATAAATTGATTCAAGATGGATTTTGAGAGGATTAAAAAATAAAGATTTGTAGATCAATTATATAAATGGATAGAAATTGGGTTTTGCATGTAAAATCAAGTTAGGTTGAAGAATATGAGTTTTGATTCTTTAAATTTGTTAAGTTTGAGTTTAATTTTGAAAATTATTATTGAACTGTGTTATATAAATTACATGCAACAATCATGTATTGAAGATTTGATCCATGCAATGGAGTTAGGTTCAAATTTATAGATATTAATTTAGAAATTAATTATTTTGGGTTTGATTTTGGAATATCATGCATGAATTGAGTCTAATTTCTACATGCATGGACAAATCCTACAAGTCTTAATAGTCTAATTGTACATGCATCGTAGCTTTCATAGAATTAATTTCATGTTTTCATGGAACAAGAACTAAGCTTTGGAAAACTATGAGTTTATGAACAAATGAGTTCAATTGTTAAATTAAAGGAATTTTGATGTAAATGATCTAAAATTGATCATATTTTCTTGATTAATTAAGAGTTTGTGTGTTTTTAGACAAGCCATGTATGAACCCAAGTTTTGAGATTATATTTTCAAAATTTAATTCATGTTTTAGAATTTGTTAGTTTGGAATTGGGCTTGATGTGAAGAACATGAATTAAATTTAAATTTTGACAAATATGGAAATAAATTATAATTTATATTTGAGAATCAAAAATTTGTTTAATTTTGAATTAAATTTCATACATGCAAAATTTTTGGAAGCAGCTTTATAGCTTCAAGTTATGTTTCATAAACTTAGGAAAGATGATTTTTGAAACATGGAGAACTTGGCACCAAATCACACATGCATACATAATTTTGTTGAATCTCATGAATTTGAGTGTCATTTCTACCATTTGAGATGAAGTTAGAGTCTACATTTCACATGCATGCACAATCCATGAAAATGTAGAATTTATGTGCATGAGTTATGAAGTTTAAGGAAATGAATTTGAAATAATTTGGGCTTGTATGATGAATCCTTGGAGATTTGAGCTTCAAATCTTGTAGAATTGGCATTATATCATGTTAGAAGTTGTATGGTTGCTATATAGGACAAAACATGTAAGTTGTATCATTTAAAGTTATGTTTTGAAGCACAAACAACATTCTAGAAAACCCATAAATCGACTTCATCGCTTGAGTGGAGAAGTTGCCGCTCAAGCGTAGAATGCAAGCAACCAGTATTTTTGCAGACCAAGGGGTCTACTCGAGCGGCCAATGTTGCGCTTGAATGAAGAGCCCTGTTTCAGAAAATTTTGAAAAGCTATTTCATATTCCGATTTCCGTTCTCTTTTATTTTTAAGCACTCTTAGGCATACAGTGAGCATTATAAATGAATTAACAGGGTAAGAAAGAATCCTAAGAGAACTAAACAAGTTAAGAACGGAATAAATTGTATTGTGACTCTGATTTCTATGTATGTTATGAATTGTGTAGGGTCAACTACAAGGGTGAACCAGGCATCTGAACACTGTGAGTAATACTTTAGTAAAAATATGTTCATATATGTTATTTTTAAATATTACTCATGTGTAAGTGTTCTGGACTTGTGAATTCAAATTATGAATGAGCATTCTATTCGTCTGATTGTGCAAGACTATAATGAAATTGATGAGTATGAAATTATCTGAATGGACCAAAGGTCGTTCTGAATGAATATGAAATGGGCCTAAAGGTCGTTCTGTATATTTGGTTACATGGACGAAAGGTCGTTCTGTATGTATATGAAAAGGGCCCAGGGCCGGCTGATATGCATGTCAAGGACACGAAATAGGCCTAAGGCCGTTGAATACGAATGTGATCATGATCACGAATATAATATGCACATAGATATGAATATGGAAATGATGGACTTGAGATTGTTCTATCATATGATTGGGCCTGAGGCCGTTCTGTGTTATGATTCGGCCTAAGGTCGTTCTATAATATCATTGGACAAGTATTTTGGACTTGAGGTCATTATGTATGAATAAGTAGTTTGGACCTCAGGTTGTTTTGTATAAATGAGTACTTTGGACCCGAGGTCATTTTGCCCCTCTGATACGCCTTGAGCATGATAGATTGGACTTAAGGTCGTTCTGATTTTGATTTACATGTAATATGTATTAATGTGATTTACTTAATTAAGGATCTCATTCATATAACCTCTTTACTTTGGTATTGTTCACTGGGTGCTAACTCACTCTTTATATATGTGTAGATGAGCAATTAGAGGATCAACATTAGAGTTTGTCCCGGAGTCCACCTCTTTGTCAAGCCACCCAAAAAGTGCCTCTATGTAGAGGCTTTGTTTTATTTTGTCAAGCTTGGGCTAATTTTTGTATTTTGTTAAAAGTCCTTCATGTAGTGTGTGAGATATAAAATATGTCTTCGTACATGTATATATGAAAGTGTGTTAAGAATGTTTTAATTACTGCAGTTGATTATGTACGCACAGCTCAATGGACATCATCATTTTTGTTTTGCTTCCGCTTCAGGCCCCAATAAAATTGAATTTTTTGAAATTTTGTCTTTGAGGTCGTAGGTAATCTATGAATTACTGGATAATTACGACACTAAACCTATAGGGGCGGGTTTAGGTCGTGACATAATTATTAGCTACATATAGCTAACCTTCAAAGGTTAGGCAAAATATATTTAATTATTAGGAGCGTTTCCCTTCATCTTTGTTGCTGATGTGGTATTCTTTAAAGTTAATAATATTTAAATAAATAGTTAAAATAAAAAGTATGGTTGGAGTAGAAATATAAAAAAAATTGATAGAAAAAATAAAATATATACTTTATAATAATATTTATGTAACAAGTTGAATCAAATTAGATATATTTAATTATTTATTTTCTTGGTACCTATTTAGTAACCTTCTTAATACGTTTGCGAATTTGGATGTTGGTTAGTATTGGATTAGTACAAGGTTTTAAAGTCATTACTACTATAGTTGTTGTATGATGGACCATTCGATTTAAATTTGTGAAAAATATATTATATTACCCTTCGATTTTGACTTTGTGAGACCTGCTTGGAAATTTTTGAGTCTTAGTTACTCTTGATTTTTGGTATTGAACCTGCATATAAATTAAATTTTTGGGGTCTTAGTTGATTAGACCAAACTTAATTATTTTAGTTCATATTTGATTATGTTAATGGTGGGAGCCACCTTGAGTCTATTTAGATTATTTTATACTTTAATCTTAGTTAGAGATTTATTCTAGATTATTAAATTTGATTCATTTTGGATCTAATTGATTGAATCACGACTCGTTGTAATCACCTATTATTGTTGTTATTATTATTATTATCCTTATTATTTATTTTACTACCATAAGAGAGTTATGAATATTAATAGTGTGCACCATTAAATAAAAAATATTTTATGGTGAGAAAATATTATATCATTTTATCATTTATGTTATAAAATATTATGATAGTGTGAAAATATACTTTAATTGATATTTTTTATGTAAATGAGAGGCAACCCACGTGGGGCTGCCCCTTCCACTCCTTTCCTTCATTTCTTTTTCTCTTTTCTTCTTCTTTCTTTTCATCTCTTCCGTTCCTCTGCTCTCTGCCTCTCGGCTGACTCTCTCTCGCATTTTTTTTTTTCCCTTAAACATTCATCACACAAAATCTTTGATCCACCAAAATCTATTAAGTTTTAGACCCTTGTTCTTGAGATCAAAGTGAAGAGCTTGGTGAGGATTTCGTTTTGTGTGGTGGAGATCATTTTTTTGGCACCATCAATTTTGGGCATTTTCTTTCTTCTCCTCTTCTAGAACTTGAGGTAGAGATTTTCTAAACACTGTGTATGTGTTTTAGTTTTATTATGTGTTATTTTGATAGTGTGATATTTGAAACGATTAGGGTTTTATTAACGGTATATTAAATGTATGAAAATGGGGAATGTAACGCCCCAAAAATTGGGCAGGGTATATCTATTTATGCAACAAAACCCACCTAATAGACAAACACATATATATAGCTAATTATTCCATATATCCATTTCCATTAAATCCCAAATGCAAAATACATGTTGTTCACATCTCAATGCCCCAGTTCCAATCCCAAGCATGCATTTTACAACAAGTATGAAATGGAAACCAAACAGATAATAAGTGCCCTACAGGCTTACAAATTTATCCAAGAACATTCTTGGTTACACAAAATGGAGTTTCAACTCAACACAAATACAGCCCTGGGCTTACATTCAACAAATAACCATAAAAAAAAAAATAAAAAAAAAATGAAGCCTCAACTCCGAGTTCTCTCAAGTCAATGCCTTGGCAGAGGCATATCACATGTACCTAAAATGGTTTCCCTTATAGGGTGAGCCACAGCCCAGTAGAGATATACTACACAACATATGGACCATGACCAGACTAAAGAGGAGTATGCTCATGCCATGCTCATGATAAAATAGTTTATCTCTCTTTTTATAAAGCATGCAATGTGAGATGCAACAACAAATATAAAGCCATTTCCATTTTAAACCATATCTGTTACATAAATACAGGCTCTGTGAATCTCTAGGTGAGTGTCTGCAAGTAGGTCCTAATGCACTACCACTGTCATTTTTACCAGTAAACTGGAAGGCTCGACACCTAACCGCGCGGTTCTACACCCCCTACCCAGATTCACCAAGTATTCATCTTTTCGCAAACAGATACATTTCCAAACATTTCTCAAAAACCGATACATTTCCAATGAAATGAATGTAATGCATGTACAATGCAACAAATGAGGAATGTGGTTCAATTTACCTAAGTCTCATACATTTCTACAACAATCATGGTTGTCCTCCACCGATAGCCCAAAACAGTTATTTCTAAACAGATATTTAGACAATTAAATTCTAAAAATTTTGATAAATACAATCTATTCCACATCTCATCAAATATGAACAACTACACTAGTTTTCATATTACAATCATGTCCGGTAACCTCTCAAGGTCCATTTCTAACCGTGTCGGTTTTATTCCAACAAATACATTAAGCAAAATAATACCGTTAATGCCCAAGAAAACATCATTTTCTTTCCAAACTCATTCTCCAAGAATTATTCAACTATGACATCTATTTTGATCAAAAGACCCAAAAGTTAAAGATAATTCCTTTGTTTTCTTTAAAAAGCTGTTTTGGTCGCAAACCGGTAAAAATTTCAAAACCGATCGAATCGAAATCCATTTTTGTTCAAATTTAAAACATAACTCTTTCATAACCTTACAAACATATTCCAAGTTTACACTTTCGCAATTTGGGCATCAACTCTTTATTTTTCTCAAAATTTCCCTTTTAAGCAAATAAATCACAAATTTTCCAAAAATTCTAATTAAATTATATACAACTCTAAGCTCCATATAATCAAGTAAAAGTGCATAAAGAAGTGTATGAAAAATCACTACCTCAAGCCAAGAAGCTTTCAAATTTTTTGGCAACAGAAATTAAATCTACTCGGAGCCAAACGACGCCTTTTCCGCCCTCTACGTTTTGATCCAAAGCACTAGGGGTCAAGAATGACTTATACTAGATCAAACCCATGAAAAACCAACATTGGAACCCTTTTTTCTCTTTTTCTCCTCACGGCAAGAACCCAAAGTTGAACAAAATATCCTATTTGGTCACTTTTATATATCTATATATATATATATATATAAACAAATATCTAACCATATATATATACACCTATATATATATACCAAAAGGACGTGGAAGCAGGAGTAGGAAGCAGGAAGGAGGAAACAGCACTACTAAACATAAAATTAAAATTAAAATACAAAAAATAAAACTTACAATTGTTTACTGGAATGAAGCAAATGAAGCAAACAGTTCTTCAAAATACATAACTTGAAAACGAATTTGAAAATATAAAATTACAGAGATAGCTATTTTTCTTGAGGAATGAGCACTCAGATTTTTCTAACTCTACCTTATTCTTGACTGAAGAGGCTTTTTTATAGATGAAAAGAGTTATTGTGAGCCTTGTGAAGGAATCTAACTTTGAAAGAAGCACATGGGAGCTGTCTGTAACTTTTGGTGAGTGACTAAAGTTGATGGCTGCCTTTGATTGTGCTAAATTTGTCGGTTGGATGAATTATGATGAATGATGAATAGTAATGTTGACTTTTTGATGAATAGTGAACAGTAAATTTGACTTTTTTCACTATTCATTGCTTTCTGACTAAGGCATGTGACTGAGGGAATCAATATAGATATATATATCAACAACTTTTCTCAAAAAAGAGTATTGATTGAAGCTGATAATTATAGCTATATAGAATCCAATGACTGAATTAGGCATATGGGTCCTGAGCATCTTGAAGTTGGGGCCCATAAAAATCTTGATTGGTTGAACCTTCAGAAGAGTCTGAACCATTTGAATCTTCTTCTAAATTGGCTTCATCAGATTGTGACTTAGCTTGAGCCATGAGTAGGCGAGCTATTTGAAGGAGCTCATCTTTGGATGATTTGGACTTGACTTTGGGCTTAGCCTGAGATGATGACGGTTTGGACTTGGTTTTTGACTTTGCCTGATCAGATCTGGGCTTTGCTGACTTGGGCTTGGAAGAACTAGATGTTGGGCTTCCAACATTTACTGGAGAAAGTTGGCTTCCTTGTGTTAATGAAGTAGTTGGGTTCTGCTGAGCTTTGACCATGGCAGGTGTTGGAGCATGAATATTGACTGGAATTTTGCTTGAACTTGTTCAATGATGCATGGAATTTTGAAATTATCCCACCATTTAACAAGGTGTTGGCGAAACATTATGTCATTAGAAATAGCATATTGCCATTTAAATATCCAGGGAATTTTGTATTTGGACATAAAAATGAGCAATGTAGGGAATTTCTTTTGTTGTGGACTGAATGAAAAAACAGTGAAAAAATAATTGATTTGTTCAATCAAAATAGAGGGGAAAATATCATTAATGGCCCCATACTGAGTCCACCACCGGAGAAACCAAGTGGGGAATTCTGACTTGAATTTATGACCAAATTGAAGAAACCAAGAGTGACTATTTGACTCATTTTGATACAGGAGAACTTTGAACCAGGCATCAATATAATCATAATAACTATATTGAATTGTATGTCTAGGTAAATCTCAGAGTTGAAAAGGAAGACCCCATTCATTCAAAGAGACTATATTGTGAATATACAATGAATGGTACACAATTTTACTGGTGTAAGTTCAATCATAAATAGGTTTAATAACAATGGACTGATGATTGAACAGTATGTCTTTGTAGTAAGCAATTGACTTTTCTGGATGAAGAGGAACAAAATGCCATTCAGGAGGAAAATAGGATTTTACTAGATCAAGAACTGTATGAGTTTTTGAGTGACTTGGTTCTTTGAAAAAGAGATTAGTCGTATGGGATTTAACATAATCAGAACGGGCTGATTTAATAGGGTTAGATGGGTAAGGAGTAACTGACTGAGAAGAAGAGGCAAAAGGGTCAGTAGCCAAAGCAGAGGTATAACTAGGTTTAGGAATATTACCAAGAACTTGGTAATGATTGACTAACTTAGCAGGATGATATCTGGTGACTAATTCCAAAGGAGGAACTGGTTGACTAGAAGGAACAAGAGCCTTACTAGAAGGTCTCAAAGGTCTCTAAGCAGTGTAACATGCCCGGGGGGTACCCGCGCGCGTTAAACAGTTCGGACTCCCGAGATCTCTTTGATCTAGTCTCACGAGTGCAATGTGAAACGTAGACGAGAGTCCAAATTTGGCAACTGTTATTGAAAATCCATTTTATTGCAATTTTGTCAAAAATGGACTGCGTCATCAGATCTCAGAGTCGCCAACTAATATTTTGGGAAATTAGGAAACCCATGACTCAGTGCCAAGGCCACTGTTCGTCGTAACCAAGGATGCTTGGCTCGGAACCTTAGGTATGAGAGGAGAAGGTCAATAATGAGCACCCCCGCTCACCCAATCAAAAGATCGGCCTCTACTAAACCATGATATGAATTTTATTTTCTTTATATGTTTATGTTCTGATTATTTTAGTAAATCCTAAAATTTACTATGTGAAGCATACAAGTATAGACTAGTTTGCTCAAATTGCAACAATTCAACTTCATGTTTGTTTTTCGAAAAGGGTTTGAATTTGCCACTTGACACAGTGGGCTTAAAGTTTGTGAATTTGCCACTGCAAAGTGGGCTTAAAACGTACATTTATTGAATTATTCCAATTCAAACAACAAACCTTCATCCACAGGCATTCATACAGTTATATCAAGTAAGCAAGTAGCCTCATGGTAGAATACTAACACATAGTAAGAAAAACATGTACAAGCGGGATGCTAAAGCATAAAAACTCACATATTTACCGACGTCCCGCGAACAGCTACAAAACAAAGTTAGTCCAAATATGCATGATCTTATATACAGAATCCTAATGCAATTCACTCATGAGATGCGACTAAAGATTCGACTTCTAAGATATGGCATGTGAATCATCTCAAAAACATGGGGTAGCACATAGAATCACATAAGAATTGATGAAATCCACAAATAGGAATTTAGCCGAATCTTAATGCATGAGACGTGAATGTAAAGCATGGATATGCATGGCATATCAGATATATACATATGTACAATTAGGGAAAGCGATTAAAGAATGGGATAGAAAGAAGCGGGGTGAGGGGATTATTACAACATCTTAAATATTACAAATCCAAATAAAGGAGGGGGGAGAAATAATAAAATAAAATAAAACCTCACAAAACACTCAAAATAAAAATAAAATAAAGAACTTCATCACTGGCACAAAGATCCACATGTCTTCAATCTCTTAGGCCTGCACACCTCAGCCCATGTCAATTCATCTTCAATGGAGGTCCTGCCACTTCATCTCCATTTAATCATATGGGCCCAGCCCAAAATAACTTAGCTTGTAAGCCCAAAGATGTGAGTTCACTTTGATATACTAAGCATCTATTAAGAACATAGCAGAATTGGCCCAATTCCGCAACAACCCAGAAGGCCATGGGCCCACCAACCATGCATCCTGACGAAGTAAACACATTCAATATCAGTTGCCTCAGAAGCTTTACCAAATGATCCTTTTCAACATGAGGATACCTCTCCACCAACTAATTGTACAAAGTGGGGGTTGAAATTTTAGGAGAGAGAAGGATTGGAACAAAGACTGGTTAGAGAAAGAGAAAGTGGGTTGGTGTATACATGTATCTGTGTGTGATGTCTTTAGCTCTCATAGAGGGCTCTCCCTCTCCATGCATACCGAGAGAGAGATTAGAGAGAGAGAGAGAGACCGTGCGTGCTGTGTGTATGTTGTTGTCTCGATGTCTCAATCTACATGCATGTGCCTCCGTCAATGCCGTGGGTGTGTGTGTATGGGTATGGTGTCTTAGAGAGAGAGAGCAGCCTAGGAATCTAGAGAGAGAAGAGAGCTGGGTTTGGTGTGCCGTGTGTGTGTGTCTCCTCGAGCTGCTGCTGCTGTGATGTGGTGCCTCCCATGGCTGCTGCTACTGCGGCGTGGTGATGGCAGCGGTGGTGTCTGTGGCAGTGTGCATGTGTATGCATGTGCCGTGTGTATGAGTGTCTCCATGTGTGTGCTTTGCTCTGTGATGGGTGGTGCCTCTCCTCTCCAAACAAATGTAGCTACATGACCCTGTATGTTCGACTCTGTCTGTATCAAATGCAGCTACCTAGAAACCAAGAGAGAAAGCCCCAGGAAACTAGGGAGAGAATTGAATATTTTTCTCTTTTCGTCCGTCCCCCTTCTCCTCCTAAAAAAAATGCTCTATCTTTTTTATCCCCCCACAGATCATGTTCTGCCCTCCTCCAACCCGAGAGAGAGAGAGAGAGATCAGCTGTGTGCTTTTTCTTCTTTGTGTGTCCCCCTCTCCACCCACTCTCACATGCTCTCTTACATTATTCATCCACTAGAGAGAGACCCCAGCTACATGTGTCTCCCCTTTTTTGAAATTCTATCTCACCCACCCCAATCAAAAAAATAAAAATCTCCCTGGCCCTCTCTTCCACCATCCACCGAAAGTTATAATAGTAGTCTCTCTATCTTTTCTTTCTCTTCTCCCCAAAAATATCTGACCACACTCTAACTTTTCTTTTTTTGTTTTTTTCATTATTTTCTCTTTTTTTTTTGTTTTTTGTTTTTTTGTTTTTATTATTTTCTAATTTATAAAATATACCAAAAAAATACCTTAAAATATGTACAAACACATAACATTATATAAAATTATAAAATACTACAAATTAAAAATATTTTAGTGATATAAAAATAATTTGGCCAAAATGGGTGAGGTTTGGGATTAAAACTTCAATCTGATTTTTCTGCTAAGAAATTCATAAAAGAGCATATTCCAATTTTCATCAGGGGTGTTCAAAAGAAAGTACATAAGTCTTAGGGCCGGTCAAAATGGGGTGTCTACAAGCAGACATCTGTAAAATAGGTGGACAGGACTGAAATTAGCATCCACTGAGGATTTCTAATTTGCTCATATGATAATCAGCACAGTTAATATAGTGAGCTAATAGATTACGGCGACTGCAAATGGTATGAAATCGAATAAATTGAGCACGTTTAGTAGATTTTTTGGCTAATTTGAGGCAAGCAATATGATGAGTAGTTTGGTGAATGAGATTTTGGTAATAGGTAACTTGTGATTTATAGTAGGAAATAAAAGGAGTTGCCATCCCTTATCCCCCGCTGTAAAAATTCTCTAGTAAGAAAATCATGAATAGAATTTTGACTACCAGGTATATATTCAATATCAAAATCAAAAATACTTAAAATAGATTGCCAACGAGCAAAAATTTGCTTACTAGCAAGATTTTGAACATCTTTTTCTAAAACATATTTAGCAGATTTGCAATCAACATGAAGTAAAAAAATTTGATTTAATATGTCATCTTGAAATTTACTAATACATAAAACAGTAGATAAAATCTCTTGTTTAATAGTACTATAATTTTTTTGTGCTTTATTCCAGACACCAGAATATAAACGAACAATCTGTTCAAATGATTGAGAAGTGATTTTCTTGAGAAGTGATTTTCTGGAGAAGAATACCACCATAACCAATATCAGAAGCATCAGTTTGGATAATTTTAAATGAATTTTCAGTAGGAATACCAAGGCATGGGAGAGACTTGACATATTTTTTGACTTGTTTAACAATATCAGTATGAGTAGAAGACCAAGAATGAGGATTATCTTTCAATCGATCAAAGAGTGGTTGACAGACTTTTCTAAGATCTTTGTAAAATTCAACAATATAATTAAGCAATCTTAAAAATCTCTGTAGCTGGGTTTTATTTAAGATTTCATCAGGAAATTTAGAAGCGAATTCAATGGATCTACTAATAGGTAAAATTGTATTCTGGTGGATGTCATATCCTAAAAATCTGACTTTGGTTTGAAAGAGTTTAATCTTAGGAGCAGAAATGACTAGACCATGAGTTTTAATGGTATAAAAGAAAGTAGTAAGATGTTTCCAATGTTCACTAAGGGATTTAGAAAAAATGAGAATATCATCTATATAAACAATGGAAAAATGACTAAAGGGATTGAAAATGTCATTCATTATGTATTGAAATTCACTAAGAGCATTTTTTAATCCAAAGGCATGACATTCCATTCATAATGTCCAAAAGGTGTAGTGAAAGCAATTTTATAACGATCCTAAGGGTGAATTTGGATTTGCCAGAAACCACTTTTTAAATCAAATTTACTAAAAATGACAGCTTGACTAAGTCTTTTAATTAAATCTTTTTTATTAGGAATTGGATAACGAATCCATTCTAGCACTTTATTTAATGGTTTGTAATTAATTACTAATCTAGGAACTCCTCTTTCTAACTCAGCATTTTTATTAACATAAAAAGCAGGACAAGACTAGGGTGACTTACTATGACTAATAATTTTATTTTGTAATAATTCATGATGGAGAAGTGGATTGGAAATACTCTTCGAATCCTGGGAGATGCTAGTGATCCTCAGCTAGTCACTTGAAAAGATACAAACACTCCGGTCAGGGGTGCCGGAATTAGCACTCCGACGGACAAGTTAGTTCAGACACTCAGGATAGCTTTCTTACTAAGTTAAGTGAAGTGATTCTTACATACCTACTAAATATGTTGTTCCTGTATTTATACCTGTTTCTCTCGGTCCTCGGGGCCAGGGCCAGGGCCTACTTTTTGATCATTGTCCTTTACATTATCTGGCTCCAATGCTACACACTTATTCGGCCCAAATATTGTATTCGGCCCCCTATCCTCGCCGAATACAGCCGATTATTATCAGCCTTGTATTGCGCGCGCCTTCTGCCTTTGTCATTTATTCGGCTCCCACAATTGCCCCCCGAACTCCCTATTGACGGTAGTTAATCAGCGTGTTTGGTCTTGAATTGGAAAAGTTAAAATAGGTCAGGCGGCTTCACGTACCCCAATATAGATGTCAGGATGCGCACACCTTTTCGTTCATTATTACGCTTTCCCGCCTCAATCGTGCGTTTCGCATTTATTGTGATTTGAAATTTCAGTCCTTTCGAATGCACAGTTCGTCGAGTATTCGAGACTCTTAGACCGCCAGTGGATATCCCTTCTCTGACTCGCATTTTCTGCAACTCTTCTCCGTCTATCATCGTCTCCGTTTAATCTTTGTAAGTCTTCTTCTCCCTTCTTTACGATCCTATTTTCTGTTTGTCGTTTTGATTTTGGCAAAACCTTGAATCCCTGCGAACATGGCTAAACACTTGAAAGACCTCCTTTCCGAGGGTCGTATTTCCGGATTTCGGAGACATTTTTCCATTCCCGACGACGTCCACTTATCTCTTGTAACGGACAGTACCCTTGATATGGAGAGAGAGGATCAGAACACGATTGTCTTCCCTCTCTTATCCATAGCAGAGGGCGGAGTCCGTTTTCCCCTACACCCATTGCTTAGGGCCGTCCTTCGCTATTGGAGTCTGATTCCTTCTCAACCCAACGTAAATTTCTTTCGAATCATTATAGGGGTGATTGAGTTGAACCGACGTCTTAGGATCAACCTTGGCATTTCGGCGATTCGGCACTGCTACGCTTTGGCCAAATCTTCCGGTCAGCTGGGGCGATACTTTCTCAGGGCCAAGGACACTGACCATCACTTGATAACCATGCTTGTCAATTCTGGTAAGAGGGTTGATGACATAATGGTCAATGTCCAAGGTAATTGGGAGTTCGGTGAAGGCGAAGACCGCCTAGATCCTATTCCCAGACGAAAGGGTGATCCAGGTTGCCGCGTAACGCCTTGTGTTTGTTGACTTAATCTTTACTCGGCTTTTTTCCTTTAATCACCCCTTGTTCTTTGCAGGTAACAGATTGAAGAAGATTCTTCCCTCAACCGACGGGGCAGTCCTTGAGGAGATCAAGTCTGCGCTCGGATACTTCGGCCGTCCAAACCTACAAAAGCAAGGGAGAGCGGCTCACATACTCCTCCGATACGAACCTACTTATACTACATTCTCGGCTGCAAGGCATTCCAATTCCATCCGGCGATCAACAGCTTTCGGCTCTTATCTTTCCCAGCTTCAAGAGCCTTAGGCAAATTGGCCTTGAAGATTCGGATTCGAGGGCAGAGGCTGAGCCGATGGTAGAGGTAGTTGCCGAACCAAGCAGAGAGGTTGCTGAGGAGGCCGAAGAGGTCGACGAAGCGATACGCTCGGCGTTTAAGGCTGCCAGACTTAACCAGCCTTCACCGTCCACTTCGGGTCGGGCAGAGTGCTCTGACGCTGAGAGTAGGGCAAATGCGAGCGAAAAATCGCTCAAGTTAGCCAAGGAGGCGCTTGCCGAGGCGGAGCTTCAGTTAGCGAAGCTCAAGGCCGCCAAGGAGAAAGCCGATTCTGAAGCTTCTACGGCATTTGAGGCAGGAAAAAGCGCCGCCTTCACGGAATATGTAGATGAAGTCCCCAGATTCGAGAATCGGGGGTTCAAACATGGATGGCTCAAAGCCCTTGCTGCCGCTGGAGTTACATTGGCCTTGCCAATTCCCTATGAGCAAGTGGACGTTGAGCCACTTGAATCTAACCCCGAGGATTGATTTGGGAGTCATCTTGATTTTTTGTTTAAGTGCTTTTAATTTTGATGTAAGTTTTTGTTCGGTAGACTTTTGTTGGCTCAGGCTAATTTTCATGTATAAATTGGTTACTATTTGCGCTCAATTTATTAATGAAAACTGCCTTGGTATTTCTCCACTACTAGTTCATGGTTTGTGAAGTTATGTTAATGAAGAATACTTTGCCTTTCACGAATTTGGATAAAATCATTGCTGTGTTTGAGCTTTCAGAAATTGAATATCCTATGACAATATTGAATTATCATTCATGTGCCGCGTATTGTGGGTACTGATCTGAATCGATTGATGAATCTGTCTTTGCCCCAGGCGGTGCATGATCATTCGGGCGCCGGATGAAACGACCTTGAGATTTGTGAAGGATCGATTCATGAGCCGGCTGGGGTACATAAACCGAATAGATTGATGACTGTGCCGTTGCCCCAGGCGGTGCATGATCATTCGGGCACCGGATGAAATGACCTTAAGATTTGTGATCGATTCATGAGCCGGCTGGGGTACATAAGCCGAATAGATTGATGAATGTGCCGTTGCCCCAGGCGGTGCATAATCATTCGGGTGTCGGATGAAATGACCTTAAGATTTGTGATCGATTCATGAGCCGGCTGGGGTACATAAGCCGAATAGATTGATGAATCTGCCCTTGCCTCAGGCGGTGCATGATCATTCGGGCGCCGGATGAAACGATCTTAAGATTTGTGATCGATCAATTCATGAGCCGGCAGGGGTACATAAGCCGAATAGATTGATGAATCTGCCCCTGCCCCAGGCGGTGCATGATCATTTGGGCGCCGGATGAAATGACCTTAAGATTTGTGATCGATCGATTCATGAGCCGGCTAGGGTACATAAGCCGAATAGATTGATGAATGTGCCGTTGCCCTAGGCGGTGCATGATCATTCGGGCGCCGGATGAAATGACTTTGAGATTTGTGATCGATTCATGAGCCGGCTGGGGTACATAAGCCGAATAGATTGATGAATCTGCCCTTGCCCCAGGCGGTGCATGGTCATTCGAGCGCCGGATGAAACGACCTTAAGATTTGTAAAGGATCGATTCATGAGCCGGCTGGGGTACATAAGCCGAATTGATTAATAGGCGGTGGATGGTCATGCAGGTGCCGGATTCATGGGCCGGCTGGGGCGCTTAATCCGAATAGATTGATTAATCTGCCCTTGCCCCAGGCGGTGCATGGTCATGCAGGTGCTGGATTCATGGGCCGGCTGGGATGAGACGAACTCAGGAGTTTTGATAGATCTGTCTGCCTTTGCTCCAAGTGGGTCGATCCAATCGGTGCCGGGCGATTGAGGTTTTTTACAATTAATGAGATTGCCTCGAGGGTGCTGCCTGTGTAAAGGAGAAATGATTAAAGGTAAAACTTTTATGAGCATAGTAGACAACTGACTCCAGCATTTGAAGGTATCGAGTGAATGTCGAACAGACTCTTCTTTAACAGCAGAGAGGAAGCGAGGACGCTGGCTGAGCTGGGTGGAGACATGAATCAAGGTAATGACCCTCCGCGCACAGGGAGTAGGAGTTCCAGGGATCGAGAGAGGCGTCAGTCTCCTCGACGTTGAAGCAGGTCACCCAGGCGGGACAAGCAGTCGCAGGGCAGAACTTCTCAACCCCGAGTCGAGAGGGGATCTGAGGCGAATCCGCGCCCACTAAGCTTCGCGGTATTTGTGGGGAATAGACCCATGACAGAGGCAGACTCGATCGTTCGAGACCCAAATGTAGTGGTCGAGTTTGCTCGACAAATTTTTCCTCCTGAGGTTCAGCAGTCGATGGTAGGTCGTCAGGACAACGAAGTATTTTGCGAAGGCGTTCACGGGGCGGTGAAGAGGCTGTACACTGCCTATGAAATCAGCATACGATTGCGCGCTGCCCGCCGAGAAATGGAGAAGAAGGAGGAACGTATTCGAAATTTGGAGGCCCGCGCGAAGGCCGCTGAGCGCGAGTTAAGGAAGGTCAAGGCGGCTCAGGCACAACCTGCCGGGTAGGGAAACCCAATCGTGGAAGAGAGGGTTACCAGTCGACTCATCAGTTCCGCGCTTGCCGATCGTGAGACGGCGAGGATGTTCGCAATAGAGAACGCGAAGGGGAGGGCCTATGAGAAAGGTTTCCATGAAGGCCAAAAAGTTGGAATCGAGAAAACCAAGGAAAAACTTGCCGAAGAAGTTTGCCGATGTGAAAATCGTGGATTTAGGCATGGTTGGATCAAGGCATCTCAAGCCGCAGAAGCTCTTCGAGTGGCAAGCATGATTCGGCATCGCCACTCTACCACAGTAAACATTTTTCGTTTTCTGCTTTTGAAGTCGAGAAGAGTGATGATAAGGGTGACGCCGTATAAGATATTTATTGTAAGGCTGAAACGCAGCTCACTGTAGACACCCCATTTTTGACCGACCTTAAGACTCAGACATCACCGATTGAGCGCTTGGTGATGTTGCATACTGTGCTCGTTCAGAAGTCTCAGAGTCACGGCCGTGCGCCCTGCCTCCGGACTTCCGAATCCTCTTCTGTGCCTTGCCTCGGTTTGCGAACCAGGCTCGGTTTTCTCTGTTTTCTTTCCTAAGGGAAGGGAGTGGTCCAGCAGATCATCTCTCGGTGGCCGTGGGCTACATTTGGTGGCCGTAGGCCATTTTGCCCGTTTCGGAGCCCGGTTCCCGGTTTTCGGAGCCGTCAGGCCGTGTGCCTCGGTTCGGGACCGCCCAACCATCTCCGATTTCTCCGGTTCTTGGCAAGTGCCTCTGTTTTATCATACCGAGGAACACTGGGGTCTCAGATACCCACTTCGCGGCTGAATACCACTTTCGGTGCTTATAGCCGGTTTTCGGGCCCCGAACCTCGCGGTTTGGCCCCCGAGCATTCATTTCGCATCGATTTTTGTTCATTCTTGGCAGGTACCTCTGTTTTGTCATACCGAGGAACACTGGGGTCTCAGATACCCACTTCGCGGCTGAATACCACTTTCGGTGCTTATAGCCGGTTTTCGGGCCCCGAACCTCGCGGTTTGGCCCCCGAGCATTCATTTCGCATCGATTTCTGTTCATTCTTGGCAGGTACCTCTGTTTTGTCATACCGAGGAACACTGGGGTCTCAGATACCCACTTCGTGGCTGAATGCCACTTTCGGTGCTTACAGCCGGTTTTCGGGCCCCGAACCTCGCGGTTTGGCCCCCGAGCATTCATTTTGCATTAGTTTTTGTTCAATTTTGGCAGGTACCTCTGTTTTAGCACCAGGAAGATCACTGGAGGGTGGGAGGCCAGCAATTATCCCAGATAACCAGTTATGCTCTTCCGGCGCCCGTTTTGCTCACTTCCGGGCTAATGTTGAACACCCTAGGCCCATTTTCTTCCAACCACAACCACATATTTGTGATGAGGGCACATGGGAGGACACCAAAAAGTGGTGGTCGGCCAGTAATTATGATTTTCATTTTTGAGCCTCTCCTTCAAGTCCAATGTTGTGACTCCTGTTTCAGAGTTGCCAATTTCCAACCTTGGGACCTTGTTCTACACACCTGGGAGGACACCAAGGTGTGGTGGTCGGCCAGCATTTTTTGACTTCATTTTTGGGCATGGCCGGCCGGCCAGGGGGAGTGGCTGGCCGACTAGTTGGGGTGGCCGGCCGGCCACCTTCAAGAAATTCACCTGGCCGGCCAGCTTTATGCTTTTGGACCCTTTACAGCTGTCCAGCTGTTTTTTCAAAATATCCTAGCCTCCGGGGGATATTTTGGGAGGGAAAGTTTGGGTGCATTTCCCTCCCATTTTACACCCCCTTTTGGTCTATTTAAGGGGCTGAGCTCCTCCTTTGCTAGGGTTACAAAAACTCTCCTCAAGAGCCTCTCTTCCATTGCCTCCATTTCCATAGCCAAAAATTCAAAAAAGCTTCAAGTCCCTAGCTCTTTTCTTCATTAACCCTAAGCCTCACCATCACCACTTCCATTCCAGCAGCAAAGGAGTGTTTTCCAGAGGCTAAGAAGCAACAAATTGAAGCTAAGAAGCAACCAAAGTTAGATCTTCAAGGGTAACACTCTAATTCCCTTTTTCTTGCACAATTTTGCTTCAATTCTTTACCCTACTTGCTCACTGTTTTGGGCTCTGACCCCTACTGATTTTGTGCTTATTTTGAGCCCCTCTACAACATTGTAGAAGGGCTCAACCTTGTTTGGTACCTCTATCATGCTCTTCCTTCAATACCTCTCTTTATGCCAATATTTTGCATGCTTTGTTTGGCTTTTGAGTGATCCATTTTCAAGCCTGATATAAACTGTCAGTGGGCCTATTTTGAGCCCCTCTTCAACATTGAAGAAGGGCTCAACCATGTTTGGTGGTTCTATCATGCACTTGCTTTGTAATCCTTCCAATTTACCGTAAAATTGCATGGTTTCTTTAGCCTATTTGAAGTCTGATTTTGAGCATATCATTAACTGAGATTGAGCTTATTTTGTGTCCCTCTACATTATTGTAGAAGGGATCAACTTGGTTTGGGGTCTCCATGTTACACTTACCTTTGTATCTCTCTTTGACCCTACTTTGCATGCCTTTTTAAGCTTATCTAGCTTCTGATTTGAGCCTTCATCAGGCTAGGAAAGAGTCTTATTTTGGCCTTCTTGTCATTTTTTGTTAAGGGTCTTAGGCCATTTGATGCATTCTTTTAGTACTTCATGTAATATCCTCTTTGATTCTGTAAAATTGCATGCTTTGTTAGGCTTTCTTGACTTCTGTTTTCAGCCTTCATCAGGCTTAGAAAGTGTCTTAAAATGACCCATTCTTCATGTTTTGTTAAGGGTCCAAGGTTGTTTGGTGCATGCTTCTGGTACCTCATGTTATAGCCATTGTTGGTTCATTATTTTGCATGCTATGTTTAGCATATCCACACACTGAATTGGGGGATGTCATCTATTTTAATTGTGCATATTTTTGATCCCTCTTCAATGTTGTAGAACTGTATTTTTCAGTTTGAGCATTGTATATACTACTTGCTTTGTAATTCCCCTCTTTTTCCCCATTTTTGCATGCTAATTTTGCCATACTTGTGGTTGTTGTTTAGCCTTGCTTTGTACTGAAAAAATGTTATTTTAGGGGCTGCCTTGCTACTGTTTTACATGTCATGTGTCAATTGTGCATGTTTAGTAGGGCTGTAGGCCATTTCGGGTGCATTACATCGCATTTCGGGCATCGGGTGTAATTTTGTCATAATTCGGGGGCTATTTGTGCATCATTTTAGCTGCTGAAATTGGCATTTTCCATATGCCATGTGTCACATCTCATCCGCATGTCATTTCTGTGCCTTAGGGCAATGCCTCGGTTTACGTGCCCGTGTGCACGCATTTCGAGGCGCCTCATTTTCATCCGCCGGCAGCTTATGTGAGTGTGGCTGAGGCCCTCTCATGTTAGTGTAAGTCCAATTTGCATTTTTCATGTCATTTGCATTGCGTATGCCACCGCCTCGATTTGCGTGCTCGTGGGCACGCATTTCGAGGCAGCTCATTTTTCATCTTACGGCCTCTTGTGTGAGTGCGGCTGAGGCCCTCTCATGTTAGTATAAGCCCATATCGCATTCCGTATGCCATTTTAGATCTGTTGCATTCCGTATGCCATTTTCTCGGTTTGCGTGCCCGTGGGCACGCATTTCGAGACATCTCATTTTAGTCTCATTGTATATCATATTCCATGTTATTTCATGTCTTAGGATCATCGCCTCGGTTTGCGTGCCCGCGTGCACGCATTTCGAGGCATCCCATTTTCATAGCATTGTGTATGTTAGGATTGTATCTTAGTTGCATTTCATGCATATCATGCATATTGCATCGTGTTCGGGATAGGAGTTAGCCCGGGCACGGGAAACGAGGCACGTTTCGTACTCCGAGTGACAGAACGGGTCTCAATTCCCAAGTCACCGACACTCCGGATTATCCATGATGGAGTTAGGTTTTGTTGTAGCATCATATGCATTCATCCTATATTGAGTTGTGCAATCGGCTCCCCGGCCATCATGCATCAATATGCGTGATTGGTGGCACGAGGATCGAGGCATGCATATATTTGTGAAATACATTGCTATGCCCCTTTCCTGCTCTCTGTTGCAGCAAAATCAAGGATCAGCAGTCTTTCCGAGACCTGGCACGCATTTCGAGAAACATCGCAAACAGAGGCTAATTGGGGCATCCCAGTGGATTTCCGCGCAAGGTAGCCCGGCATACATCATCCATCAGAAGCAAGGCATCCCTGGCTTGCATGCCAGTTTTATATAATTAATTTGTCCATTAATTAGTTAATCTGTATTTTCTTTCATTTCGGACTGTATTATTATTTATTCGGACCCTCTGCGCGAGGGCATAATTGTAATAAGTGTGCGTGAGTGTGATGTATGTCTTCCAACCCCACGTCTTTCTTCCCTTTTATTTACCCGCTTATGATGGTTAGATAGGGCATATTTCAATTAGCATACAGTATGACAGCATGTTTGCATCATTCATCTGTTTTGCACGCACCGGGCTCGGCGCATCATACAAACTGCATTTGTATTTCAATTCTAAATTGAATACGTGATAGCTGTAGCATTTCATATCCCATGTTAGGACAGCCGAGCCTGCTATAGTTTGCATCTTCGCATGTGTTGCATTAGGCAATTCTGTATAATTAGGATCATGCATGATTTCTAATCAGATTTTTTGTTTTTGGTTGGAGTACTCGGTGAGTTTTATGCTTTAGCATCCTTGCATACGTGTGAGTGTTGCCACGATAGCATGCTTACCATGAGGCTATATGCTTATGTGATATAACTGCCTTGAATGCCTGTGGGTGGAGGCTGAGTTACTTGAATTGGGACAATGCGTTGACTGTTTGTTTTAAGCCCACTAGATAGTGGCAAAATCATGTTTTTTTCTAAGCCCACCTGAGGGTGGCAAATCACGTCTTAGCCTACCTGCGGGTAGCACCATCAAACCATTTTCAAACAAACAAACATGAAATGTTTTGTTCTAATTCAGGCGGCCCAGTCTATACTTGTTTGCTGCGAGCATCACATAGTAACCTAGGCTAATAATCGGAATAAGAGCATACAAGGTTTTCAAAAACTATCATGGTTAGTAGAGGCCGGTCTTTGACCGGGCGAGCGGGGTGCTCACGATGTGACCTTCCCCAATCGTACCCAAGTTCCCGAGCCAACTTTGGTGATGACGGACACGTGGCCTTTGGCACCGAGTTAGGGTTTCCTAAATTTCCCATTTAAAAAAATATTTAGGTGGCGACTCTGTATCTGGCGAAGCAGTCCATGGTTGGCACTTCTTTCAAAAAAATCTGTTTTCAAAACGATTTGCCGGATTTGGACTCTTTGGTTCAAGATTAAGAACCGTGACATTTGAGTCCTTGAACTGTAGTGACCCCAATATGAACAGAACGGGACCTAACCCTCCCGGGGCGTTCGGGGACGTCTACAGTTTCTGGCGACTCTGCTGGGGATTTAGAGAACTTGACTCGAACTCATGATATCTAGTTTTGACTACATTTGTGTGTTTCTTTTGCATTGCATTTGCATTGGTGCGCCTAGGAACACCGTGTTTGCCATATGCCATTCCCGAACGATTTGCCGGAGGCTTGTCTTGTCAAGGCATGTCCATAAGGCTGATCGACTCTGGGCTCTGACAGCATGGGAACACAAACCCCGGTTTTACCGGGG
>JAPPVO010000036.1:81933110-82028435 GCA_030407325.1 Camellia japonica | reverse complement strand
CACTCTGCCCGACCCGAAGTGGACGGTGAAGGCTGGTTAAGTCTGGCAGCCTTAAACGCCGAGCGTATCGCTTCGTCGACCTCTTCGGCCTCCTCAGCAACCTCTCTGCTTGGTTCGGCAACTACCTCTACCATCGGCTCAGCCTCTGCCCTCGAATCCGAATCTTCAAGGCCAATTTGCCTAAGGCTCTTGAAGCTGGGAAAGATAAGAGCCGAAAGCTGTTGATCGCCGGATGGAATTGGAATGCCTTGCAGCCGAGAATGTAGTATAAGTAGGTTCGTATCGGAGGAGTATGTGAGCCGCTCTCCCTTGCTTTTGTAGGTTTGGACGGCCGAAGTATCCGAGCGCAGACTTGATCTCCTCAAGGACTGCCCCGTCGGTTGAGGGAAGAATCTTCTTCAATCTGTTACCTGCAAAGAACAAGGGGTGATTAAAGGAAAAAAGCCGAGTAAAGATTAAGTCAACAAACACAAGGCGTTACGCGGCAACCTGGATCACCCTTTCGTCTGGGAATAGGATCTAGGCGGTCTTCGCCTTCACCGAACTCCCAATTACCTTGGACATTGACCATTATGTCATCAACCCTCTTACCAGAATTGACAAGCATGGTTATCAAGTGATGGTCAGTGTCCTTGGCCCTGAGAAAGTATCGCCCCAGCTGACCGGAAGATTTGGCCAAAGCGTAGCAGTGCCGAATCGCCGAAATGCCAAGGTTGATCCTAAGACGTCGGTTCAACTCAATCACCCCTATAATGATTCGAAAGAAATTTACGTTGGGTTGAGAAGGAATCAGACTCCAATAGCGAAGGACGGCCCTAAGCAATGGGTGTAGGGGAAAACGGACTCCGCCCTCTGCTATGGATAAGAGAGGGAAGACAATCGTGTTCTGATCCTCTCTCTCCATATCAAGGGTACTGTCCGTTACAAGAGATAAGTGGACGTCGTCGGGAATGGAAAAATGTCTCCGAAATCCGGAAATACGACCCTCGGAAAGGAGGTCTTTCAAGTGTTTAGCCATGTTCGCAGGGATTCAAGGTTTTGCCAAAATCAAAACGACAAACAGAAAATAGGATCGTAAAGAAGGGAGAAGAAGACTTACAAAGATTAAACGGAGACGATGATAGACGGAGAAGAGTTGCAGAAAATGCGAGTCAGAGAAGGGATATCCACTGGCGGTCTAAGAGTCTCGAATACTCGACGAACTGTGCATTCGAAAGGACTGAAATTTCAAATCACAATAAATGCGAAACGCACGATTGAGGCGGGAAAGCGTAATAATGAACGAAAAGGTGTGCGCATCCTGACATCTATATTGGGGTACGTGAAGCCGCCTGACCTATTTTAACTTTTCCAATTCAAGACCAAACACGCTGATTAACTACCGTCAATAGGGAGTTCGGGGGGCAATTGTGGGAGCCGAATAAATGACAAAGGCAGAAGGCGCGCGCAATACAAGGCTGATAATAATCGGCTGTATTCGGCGAGGATAGGGGGCCGAATACAATATTTGGGCCGAATAAGTGTGTAGCATTGGAGCCAGATAATGTAAAGGACAATGATCAAAAAGTAGGCCCTGGCCCTGGCCCCGAGGACCGAGAGAAACAGGTATAAATACAGGAACAACATATTTAGTAGGTATGTAAGAATCACTTCACTTAACTTAGTAAGAAAGCTATCCTGAGTGTC
Source organism: Camellia japonica (assembly GCA_030407325.1). Taxonomy (NCBI): domain Eukaryota; kingdom Viridiplantae; phylum Streptophyta; class Magnoliopsida; order Ericales; family Theaceae; genus Camellia; species Camellia japonica. The sequence continues at coordinate 82,026,749 of JAPPVO010000036.1, read as the reverse complement.
TGAACTAACTTGTCCGTCGGAGTGCTAATTCCGGCACCCCTGACCGGAGTGTTTGTATCTTTTCAAGTGACTAGCTGAGGATCACTAGCATCTCCCAGGATTCGAAGAGTATTTCCAATCCACTTCTCCATCATGAATTATTACAAAATAAAATTATTAGTCATAGTAAGTCACCCTAGTCTTGTCCTGCTTTTTATGTTAATAAAAATGCTGAGTTAGAAAGAGGAGTTCCTAGATTAGTAATTAATTACAAACCATTAAATAAAGTGCTAGAATGGATTCGTTATCCAATTCCTAATAAAAAAGATTTAATTAAAAGACTTAGTCAAGCTGTCATTTTTAGTAAATTTGATTTAAAAAGTGGTTTCTGGCAAATCCAAATTCACCCTTAGGATCGTTATAAAATTGCTTTCACTACACCTTTTGGACATTATGAATGGAATGTCATGCCTTTTGGATTAAAAAATGCTCTTAGTGAATTTCAATACATAATGAATGACATTTTCAATCCCTTTAGTCATTTTTCCATTGTTTATATAGATGATATTCTCATTTTTTCTAAATCCCTTAGTGAACATTGGAAACATCTTACTACTTTCTTTTATACCATTAAAACTCATGGTCTAGTCATTTCTGCTCCTAAGATTAAACTCTTTCAAACCAAAGTCAGATTTTTAGGATATGACATCCACCAGAATACAATTTTACCTATTAGTAGATCCATTGAATTCGCTTCTAAATTTCCTGATGAAATCTTAAATAAAACCCAGCTACAGAGATTTTTAAGATTGCTTAATTATATTGTTGAATTTTACAAAGATCTTAGAAAAGTCTGTCAACCACTCTTTGATCGATTGAAAGATAATCCTCATTCTTGGTCTTCTACTCATACTGATATTGTTAAACAAGTCAAAAAATATGTCAAGTCTCTCCCATGCCTTGGTATTCCTACTGAAAATTCATTTAAAATTATCCAAACTGATGCTTCTGATATTGGTTATGGTGGTATTCTTCTCCAGAAAATCACTTCTCAAGAAAATCACTTCTCAATCATTTGAACAGATTGTTCGTTTATATTCTGGTGTCTGGAATAAAGCACAAAAAAATTATAGTACTATTAAACAAGAGATTTTATCTACTGTTTTATGTATTAGTAAATTTCAAGATGACATATTAAATCAAATTTTTTTACTTCATGTTGATTGCAAATCTGCTAAATATGTTTTAGAAAAAGATGTTCAAAATCTTGCTAGTAAGCAAATTTTTGCTCGTTGGCAATCTATTTTAAGTATTTTTGATTTTGATATTGAATATATACCTGGTAGTCAAAATTCTATTCATGATTTTCTTACTAGAGAATTTTTACAGCGGGGGATAAGGGATGGCAACTCCTTTTATTTCCTACTATAAATCACAAGTTACCTATTACCAAAATCTCATTCACCAAACTACTCATCATATTGCTTGCCTCAAATTAGCCAAAAAATCTACTAAACGTGCTCAATTTATTCGATTTCATACCATTTGCAGTCGCCGTAATCTATTAGCTCACTATATTAACTGTGCTGATTATCATATGAGCAAATTAGAAATCCTCAGTGGATGCTAATTTCAGTCCTGTCCACCTATTTTACAGATGTCTGCTTGTAGACACCCCATTTTGACCGGCCCTAAGACTTATGTACTTTCTTTTGAACACCCCTGATGAAAATTGGAATATGCTCTTTTATGAATTTCTTAGCAGAAAAATCAGATTGAAGTTTTAATCCCAAACCTCACCCATTTTGGCCAAATTATTTTTATATCACTAAAATATTTTTAATTTGTAGTATTTTATAATTTTATATAATGTTATGTGTTTGTACATATTTTAAGGTATTTTTTTGGTATATTTTATAAATTAGAAAATAATAAAAACAAAAAAACAAAAAAACAAAAAAAAAAGAGAAAATAATGAAAAAAACAAAAAAAGAAAAGTTAGAGTGTGGTCAGATATTTTTGGGGAGAAGAGAAAGAAAAGATAGAGAGACTACTATTATAACTTTCGGTGGATGGTGGAAGAGAGAGCCAGAGAGATTTTTATTGTTTTGATTAGGGTGGGTGAGATAGAATTTCAAAAAAGGGAGACACATGTAGCTGGGTCTCTCTCTAGTGGATGAATAATGTAAGAGAGCATGTGAGAGTGGGTGGAGAGGGGGACACACAAAGAAGAAAAAGCACACAGCTGATCTCTCTCTCTCTCTCTCGGGTTGGAGGAGGGCAGAACATGATCTGTGGGGGGATAAAAAAGATAGAGCATTTTTTTAGGAGAGGAGAGGGACTGACGAAAAGAGAAAAATATTCAATTCTCTCCCTAGTTTCCTGGGGCTTTCTCTCTTGGTTTCTAGGTAGCTGCATTTGATACAGACAGAGTCGAACATACAGGGTCATGTAGCTACATTTGTTTGGAGAGGAGAGGCACCACCCATCACAGAGCAAAGCACACACATGGAGACACTCATACACACGGCACATGCATACACATGCACACTGCCACAGACACCACCGCTGCCATCACCACGCCGCAGTAGCAGCAGCCACGGGAGGCACCACATCACAGCAGCAGCAGCTCGAGGAGACACACACACACGGCACACATCAAACCCAGCTCTCTTCTCTCTCTAGATTCCTAGGCTGCTCTCTCTCTCTAAGACACCATACCCATACACACACACCCACGGCATTGACGGAGGCACATGCATGCAGATTGAGACATCGAGACAACAACATACACACAGCACGCACGGTCTCTCTCTCTCTCTCTAATCTCTCTCTCGGTATGCATGGAGAGGGAGAGCCCTCTATGAGAGCTAAAGACATCACACACAGATACATGTATACACCAACCCACTTTCTCTTTCTCTAACCAGTCTTTGTTCCAATCCTTCTCTCTCCTAAAATTTCAACCCCCACTTTGTACAATTAGTTGGTGGAGAGGTATCCTCATGTTGAAAAGGATCATTTGGTAAAGCTTCTGAGGCAACTGATATTGAATGTGTTTACTTCGTCAGGATGCATGGTTGGTGGGCCCATGGCCTTCTGGGTTGTTGCGGAATTGGGCCAATTCTGCTATGTTCTTAATAGATGCTTAGTATATCAAAGTGAACTCACATCTTTGGGCTTACAAGCTAAGTTATTTTGGGCTGGGCCCATATGATTAAATGGAGATGAAGTGGCAGGACCTCCATTGAAGATGAATTGACATGGGCTGAGGTGTGCAGGCCTAAGAGATTGAAGACATGTGGATCTTTGTGCCAGTGATGAAGTTCTTTATTTTATTTTTATTTTGAGTGTTTTGTGAGGTTTTATTTTATTTTATTATTTCTCCCCCCTCCTTTATTTGGATTTGTAATATTTAAGATGTTGTAATAATCCCCTCACCCCGCTTCTTTCTATCCCATTCTTTAATCGCTTTCCCTAATTGTACATATGTATATATCTGATATGCCATGCATATCCATGCTTTACATTCACGTCTCATGCATTAAGATTCGGCTAAATTCCTATTTGTGGATTTCATCAATTCTTATGTGATTCTATGTGCTACCCCATGTTTTTGAGATGATTCACATGCCATATCTTAGAAGTCGAATCTTTAGTCGCATCTCATGAGTGAATTGCATTAGGATTCTGTATATAAGATCATGCATATTTGGACTAACTTTGTTTTGTAGCTGTTCGCGGGACGTCGGTAAATATGTGAGTTTTTATGCTTTAGCATCCCGCTTGTACATGTTTTTCTTACTATGTGTTAGTATTCTACCATGAGGCTACTTGCTTACTTGATATAACTGTATGAATGCCTGTGGATGAAGGTTTGTTGTTTGAATTGGAATAATTCAATAAATGTACGTTTTAAGCCCACTTTGCAGTGGCAAATTCACAAACTTTAAGCCCACTGTGTCAAGTGGCAAATTCAAACCCTTTTCGAAAAACAAACATGAAGTTGAATTGTTGCAATTTGAGCAAACTAGTCTATACTTGTATGCTTCACATAGTAAATTTTAGGATTTACTAAAATAATCAGAACATAAACATATAAAGAAAATAAAATTCATATCATGGTTTAGTAGAGGCCGATCTTTTGATTGGGTGAGCGGGGGTGCTCATTATTGACCTTCTCCTCTCATACCTAAGGTTCCGAGCCAAGCATCCTTGGTTACGACGAACAGTGGCCTTGGCACTGAGTCATGGGTTTCCTAATTTCCCAAAATATTAGTTGGCGACTCTGAGATCTGATGACGCAGTCCATTTTTGACAAAATTGCAATAAAATGGATTTTCAATAACAGTTGCCAAATTTGGACTCTCGTCTACGTTTCACATTGCACTCGTGAGACTAGATCAAAGAGATCTCGGGAGTCCGAACTGTTTAACGCGCGCGGGTACCCCCCGGGCATGTTACACTGCTTAGAGACCTTTGAGACCTTCTAGTAAGGCTCTTGTTCCTTCTAGTCAACCAGTTCCTCCTTTGGAATTAGTCACCAGATATCATCCTGCTAAGTTAGTCAATCATTACCAAGTTCTTGGTAATATTCCTAAACCTAGTTATACCTCTGCTTTGGCTACTGACCCTTTTGCCTCTTCTTCTCAGTCAGTTACTCCTTACCCATCTAACCCTATTAAATCAGCCCGTTCTGATTATGTTAAATCCCATACGACTAATCTCTTTTTCAAAGAACCAAGTCACTCAAAAACTCATACAGTTCTTGATCTAGTAAAATCCTATTTTCCTCCTGAATGGCATTTTGTTCCTCTTCATCCAGAAAAGTCAATTGCTTACTACAAAGACATACTGTTCAATCATCAGTCCATTGTTATTAAACCTATTTATGATTGAACTTACACCAGTAAAATTGTGTACCATTCATTGTATATTCACAATATAGTCTCTTTGAATGAATGGGGTCTTCCTTTTCAACTCTGAGATTTACCTAGACATACAATTCAATATAGTTATTATGATTATATTGATGCCTGGTTCAAAGTTCTCCTGTATCAAAATGAGTCAAATAGTCACTCTTGGTTTCTTCAATTTGGTCATAAATTCAAGTCAGAATTCCCCACTTGGTTTCTCCGGTGGTGGACTCAGTATGGGGCCATTAATGATATTTTCCCCTCTATTTTGATTGAACAAATCAATTATTTTTTCACTGTTTTTTCATTCAGTCCACAACAAAAGAAATTCCCTACATTGCTCATTTTTATGTCCAAATACAAAATTCCCTGGATATTTAAATGGCAATATGCTATTTCTAATGACATAATGTTTCGCCAACACCTTGTTAAATGGTGGGATAATTTCAAAATTCCATGCATCATTGAACAAGTTCAAGCAAAATTCCAGTCAATATTCATGCTCCAACACCTGCCATGGTCAAAGCTCAGCAGAACCCAACTACTTCATTAACACAAGGAAGCCAACTTTCTCCAGTAAATGTTGGAAGCCCAACATCTAGTTCTTCCAAGCCCAAGTCAGCAAAGCCCAGATCTGATCAGGCAAAGTCAAAAACCAAGTCCAAACCGTCATCATCTCAGGCTAAGCCCAAAGTCAAGTCCAAATCATCCAAAGATGAGCTCCTTCAAATAGCTCGCCTACTCATGGCTCAAGCTAAGTCACAATCTGATGAAGCCAATTTAGAAGAAGATTCAAATGGTTCAGACTCTTCTGAAGGTTCAACCAATCAAGATTTTTATGGGCCCCAACTTCAAGATGCTCAGGACCCATATGCCTAATTCAGTCATTGGATTCTATATAGCTATAATTATCAGCTTCAATCAATACTCTTTTTTGAGAAAAGTTGTTGATATATATATCTATATTGATTCCCTCAGTCACATGCCTTAGTCAGAAAGCAATGAATAGTGAAAAAAGTCAAATTTACTGTTCACTATTCATCAAAAAGTCAACATTACTATTCATCATTCATCATAATTCATCCAACCGACAAATTTAGCACAATCAAAGGCAGCCATCAACTTTAGTCACTCACCAAAAGTTACAGACAGCTCCCATGTGCTTCTTTCAAAGTTAGATTCCTTCACAAGGCTCACAATAACTCTTTTCATCTATAAAAAAGCCTCTTCAGTCAAGAATAAGGTAGAGTTAGAAAAATCTGAGTGCTCATTCCTCAAGAAAAATAGCTATCTCTGTAATTTTATATTTTCAAATTCGTTTTCAAGTTATGTATTTTGAAGAACTGTTTGCTTCATTTGCTTCATTCCAGTAAACAATTGTAAGTTTTATTTTTTGTATTTTAATTTTAATTTTATGTTTAGTAGTGCTGTTTCCTCCTTCCTGCTTCCTACTCCTGCTTCCACGTCCTTTTGGTATATATATATAGGTGTATATATATATGGTTAGATATTTGTTTATATATATATATATATATAGATATATAAAAGTGACCAAATAGGATATTTTGTTCAACTTTGGGTTCTTGCCGTGAGGAGAAAAAGAGAAAAAAGGGTTCCAATGTTGGTTTTTCATGGGTTTGATCTAGTATAAGTCATTCTTGACCCCTAGTGCTTTGGATCAAAACGTAGAGGGCGGAAAAGGCGTCGTTTGGCTCCGAGTAGATTTAATTTCTGTTGCCAAAAAATTTGGAAGCTTCTTGGCTTGAGGTAGTGATTTTTCATACACTTCTTTATGCACTTTTACTTGATTATATGGAGCTTAGAGTTGTATATAATTTAATTAGAATTTTTGGAAAATTTGTGATTTATTTGCTTAAAAGGGAAATTTTGAGAAAAATAAAGAGTTGATGCCCAAATTGCGAAAGTGTAAACTTGGAATATGTTTGTAAGGTTATGAAAGAGTTATGTTTTAAATTTGAACAAAAATGGATTTCGATTCGATCGGTTTTGAAATTTTTACCGGTTTGCGACCAAAACAGCTTTTTAAAGAAAACAAAGGAATTATCTTTAACTTTTGGGTCTTTTGATCAAAATAGATGTCATAGTTGAATAATTCTTGGAGAATGAGTTTGGAAAGAAAATGATGTTTTCTTGGGCATTAACGGTATTATTTTGCTTAATGTATTTGTTGGAATAAAACCGACACGGTTAGAAATGGACCTTGAGAGGTTACCGGACATGATTGTAATATGAAAACTAGTGTAGTTGTTCATATTTGATGAGATGTGGAATAGATTGTATTTATCAAAATTTTTAGAATTTAATTGTCTAAATATCTGTTTAGAAATAACTGTTTTGGGCTATCGGTGGAGGACAACCATGATTGTTGTAGAAATGTATGAGACTTAGGTAAATTGAACCACATTCCTCATTTGTTGCATTGTACATGCATTACATTCATTTCATTGGAAATGTATCGGTTTTTGAGAAATGTTTGGAAATGTATCTGTTTGCGAAAAGATGAATACTTGGTGAATCTGGGTAGGGGGTGTAGAACCGCGCGGTTAGGTGTCGAGCCTTCCAGTTTACTGGTAAAAATGACAGTGGTAGTGCATTAGGACCTACTTGCAGACACTCACCTAGAGATTCACAGAGCCTGTATTTATGTAACAGATATGGTTTAAAATGGAAATGGCTTTATATTTGTTGTTGCATCTCAACATTGCATGCTTTATAAAAAGAGAGATAAACTATTTTATCATGAGCATGGCATGAGCATACTCCTCTTTAGTCTGGTCATGGTCCATATGTTGTGTAGTATATCTCTACTGGGCTGTGGCTCACCCTATAAGGGAAACCATTTTAGGTACATGTGATATGCCTCTGCCAAGGCATTGACTTGGGAGAACTCGGAGCTGAGGCTTCATTTTTTTTTATTTTTTTTTATTTTTATGGTTATTTGTTGAATGTAAGCCCAGGGCTGTATTTGTGTTGAGTTGAAACTCCATTTTGTGTAACCAAGAATGTTCTTGGATAAATTTGTAAGCCTGTAGGGCACTTATTATCTGTTTGGTTTCCATTTCATACTTGTTGTAAAATACATGCTTGAGATTGGAACTGGGGCATTGAGATGTGAACAACATGTATTTTGCATTTGAGATTTAATGGAAATGGATATATGGAATAGTTAGCTATATATATGTATTTGTCTATTAGGTGGGTTTTGTTGCATAAATAGATATATCCTGCCCAATTTTCGGGGCGTTACATTCCCCATTTTCATACATTTAATATACCATTAATAAAACCCTAATCGTTTCAAATATCACACTATCAAAATAACACATAATAAAACTAAAACACATACACAGTGTTTAGAAAATCTCTACCTCAAGTTCTAGAAGAGGAGAAGAAAGAAAATGCCCAAAATTGATGGTGCCAAAAAAATGATCTCCACCACACAAAACGAAATCCTCGCCAAGCTCTTCACTTTGATCTCAAGAACAAGGGTCTAAAACTTAATAGATTTTGGTGGATCAAAGATTTTGTGTGATGAATGTTTAAAGGGAAAAAAAAAAATGCGAGAGAGAGTCAGCCGAGAGGCAGAGAGCAGAGGAACGGAAGAGATGAAAAGAAAGAAGAAGAAAAGAGAAAAAGAAATGAAGGAAAGGAGTGGAAGGGGCAGCCCCACGTGGGTTGCCTCTCATTTACATAAAAAATATCAATTAAAGTATATTTTCACACTATCATAATATTTTATAACATAAATGATAAAATGATATAATATTTTCTCACCATAAAATATTTTTTATTTAATGGTGCACACTATTAATATTCATAACTCTCTTATGGTAGTAAAATAAATAATAAGGATAATAATAAAAATAACAACAATAATAGGTGATTACAACGAGTCGTGATTCAATCAATTAGATCCAAAATGAATCAAATTTAATAATCTAGAATAAATCTCTAACTGAGATTAAAGTATAAAATAATCTAAATAGACTCAAGGTGGCTCCCACCATTAACATAATCAAATATGAACTAAAATAATTAAGTTTGGTCTAATCAACTAAGACCCCAAAAATTTAATTTATATGCAGGTTCAATACCAAAAATCAAGAGTAACTAAGACTCAAAAATTTCCAAGCAGGTCTCACAAAGTCAAAATCGAAGGGTAATATAATATATTTTTCACAAATTTAAATCGAATGGTCCATCATACAACAACTATAGTAGTAATGACTTTAAAACCTTGTACTAATCCAATACTAACCAACATCCAAATTCGCAAACGTATTAAGAAGGTTACTAAATAGGTACCAAGAAAATAAATAATTAAATATATCTAATTTGATTCAACTTGTTACATAAATATTATTATAAAGTATATATTTTATTTTTTCTATCAATTTTTTTTATATTTCTACTCCAACCATACTTTTTATTTTAACTATTTATTTAAATATTATTAACTTTAAAGAATACCACATCAGCAACAAAGATGAAGGGAAACGCTCCTAATAATTAAATATATTTTGCCTAACCTTTGAAGGTTAGCTATATGTAGCTAATAATTATGTCACGACCTAAACCCGCCCCTATAGGTTTAGTGTCGTAATTATCCAGTAATTCATAGATTACCTACGACCTCAAAGACAAAATTTCAAAAAATTCAATTTTATTGGGCCTGAAGCGGAAGCAAAACAAAAATGATGATGTCCATTGAGCTGTGCGTACATAATCAACTGCAGTAATTAAAACATTCTTAACACACTTTCATATATACATGTACGAAGACATATTTTATATCTCACACACTACATGAAGGACTTTTAACAAAATACAAAAATTAGCCCAAGCTTGACAAAATAAAACAAAGCCTCTACATAGAGGCACTTTTTGGGTGGCTTGACAAAGAGGTGGACTCCGGGACAAACTCTAATGTTGATCCTCTAATTGCTCATCTACACATATATAAAGAGTGAGTTAGCACCCAGTGAACAATACCAAAGTAAAGAGGTTATATGAATGAGATCCTTAATTAAGTAAATCACATTAATACATATTACATGTAAATCAAAATCAGAACGACCTTAAGTCCAATCTATCATGCTCAAGGCGTATCAGAGGGGCAAAACGACCTCAGGTCCAAAGTACTCATTCATACAAAACGACCTCGGGTCCAAACTACTTATTCATACAGAATGACCTCAGGTCCAAAATACTTGTCCAATGATATTATAGAACGACCTTGGGCCGAATCATAACACAGAACGGCCTCAGGCCCAATCATATTACAGAACAATCTTAGGTCCATCATTTCCATATTCATATCTATGTGCATATTCATATTCGTGATCATGATCACATTCGTATTCAACGGCCTTAGGCCTATTTCATGTCCTTGACACGCATATCAGCCGGCCCTGGGCCCTTTTCATATACATACAGAACGACCTTTCGTCCATGTAACCAAATATACAGAACGACCTTTAGGCCCATTTCATATTCATTCAGAACGACCTTTGGTCCATTCAGATAATTTCATACTCATCAATTTCATTATAGTCTTGCACAATCAGACGAATAGAATGCTCATTCATAATTTGAATTCACAAGTCCGGAACACTTACACATGAGTAATATTTAAAAATAACATATATAAACATATTTTTACTAAAGTATTACTCACAGTGTTCAGATGCCTGGTTCACCCTTGTAGTTGACCCTACACAATTCATAACATACATAGAAATCAGAGTCACAATACAATTTATTCCGTTCTTAACTTGTTTAGTTCTCTTAGGATTCTTTCTTACCCTGTTAATTCATTTATAATGCTCACTGTATGCCTAAGAGTGCTTAAAAATAAAAGAGAACGGAAATCGGAATATGAAATAGCTTTTCAAAATTTTCTGAAACAGGGCTCTTCATTCAAGCGCAACATTGGCCGCTCGAGTAGACCCCTTGGTCTGCAAAAATACTGGTTGCTTGCATTCTACGCTTGAGCGGCAACTTCTCCACTCAAGCGATGAAGTCGATTTATGGGTTTTCTAGAATGTTGTTTGTGCTTCAAAACATAACTTTAAATGATACAACTTACATGTTTTGTCCTATATAGCAACCATACAACTTCTAACATGATATAATGCCAATTCTACAAGATTTGAAGCTCAAATCTCCAAGGATTCATCATACAAGCCCAAATTATTTCAAATTCATTTCCTTAAACTTCATAACTCATGCACATAAATTCTACATTTTCATGGATTGTGCATGCATGTGAAATGTAGACTCTAACTTCATCTCAAATGGTAGAAATGACACTCAAATTCATGAGATTCAACAAAATTATGTATGCATGTGTGATTTGGTGCCAAGTTCTCCATGTTTCAAAAATCATCTTTCCTAAGTTTATGAAACATAACTTGAAGCTATAAAGCTGCTTCCAAAAATTTTTGCATGTATGAAATTTAATTCAAAATTAAACAAATTTTTGATTCTCAAATATAAATTATAATTTATTTCCATATTTGTCAAAATTTAAATTTAATTCATGTTCTTCACATCAAGCCCAATTCCAAACTCACAAATTCTAAAACATGAATTAAATTTTGAAAATATAATCTCAAAACTTGGGTTCATACATGGCTTGTCTAAAAACACACAAACTCTTAATTAATCAAGAAAATATGATCAATTTTAGATCATTTACATCAAAACTCCTTTAATTTAACAATTGAACTCATTTGTTCATAAACTCATAGTTTTCCAAAGCTTAGTTCTTGTTCCATGAAAACATGAAATTAATTCTATGAAAGCTACGATGCATGTACAATTAGACTATTAAGACTTGTAGGATTTATCCATGCATGTAGAAATTAGACTCAATTCATGCATGATATTCCAAAATCAAACCCAAAATAATTAATTTCTAAATTAATATCCATAAATTTGAACCTAACTCCATTGCATGGATCAAATCTTCAATACATGATTGTTGCATGTAATTTATATAACACAGTTCAATAATAATTTTCAAAATTAAACTCAAACTTAACAAATTTAAAGAATCAAAACTCATATTCTTCAACCTAACTTGATTTTACATGCAAAACCCAATTTCTATCCATTTATATAATTGATCTACAAATCTTTATTTTTTAATCCTCTCAAAATCCATCTTGAATCAATTTATGTCTAGATTATTTAAACAACACTAGAAAGAGGATGTAATTTCTTACCTTAGGATGATTTTTCCACAATTTTTAACTTGAATTTTGGAATCCCACAAAACCCTCTTCTTCTTTATTCTTCCTTTCTTCCTTTCCCACGGTTTGCTCCAGCAGATTTGACTACAATGTATATATATAAATAATGAAGCTCTCTTTCCCCCTCAGCCCGTGCTCTCTCTTTCTTTTCTAACTTTTTGTTTCCAGTAGAGTGAAGGCCTCATTTGACTTCATTCATTCATCTTTCTTTTATTTATTTAGTGGGACACTTGTCCTTACTATATGAACCCATGTGTGGTGTATTTATTCTTTCATTAACTAATAAATCTTACTTAGGATACTTAATTGAGATTAATCTTTGATTACAATTAGCTTAATTAACCATCTCTTAATTTTAATTAGTTATGTAAAATTCTAACCCAATTAATCATAACTAATTACAAATCCCACTTAATTTGATTAGTCTAATTTAACTTCCTTTATAGCCCGATTAATTATATTTAATTTTACGAATTTGAATCAGATTTTTAGTCAAACTTCCAAAAAGCTCCAAATGTAAATTAAACTTATTACCATCATCAATTTTGGTTTATCACATCATTAAGGCTTTCAATTTCAATTAAACTTCAAAATCTTCACCAATAAATTACATACTCAATTGAATACATCAATTGAATACCTCATAAATAGATTTAATTCATAATAATCTTAATTCCCAGTTCTCATAACTTAATTAACTCTAATTCGGACCTAATTAATCAAATCTCAATTTTACAAATCTGAATCGAATATTTAATTAAACTCCCATACGATTCGATATTCTAAATTAAAATAATTCAATTCCCTAATTATACTCTCTTGAGCCATTTAGGATTTCAATTTCGATTTCCAAAGTAAATCCTTATTAAAATCAAATACGAATCAGACTCCAAAATTCTCATAAATCCCAAATTACCTTAGAATAACAACCAATTAGAATCCAAATCTCCTTAATCAATTAAACATAAAATCACATACATAATGAAGTTGGCTTAATCTAAGGTTTATGCTAATTAAGCTTAATTAATTCATTATGAATCGTAATTTTTCCAAATTTCACTATAGGCTTTAAAAATCATGCCAAACACAAATGTAAAGTCGGTTTTGGTTTTTGGCGCCTCTAAGGCCATAACTTCTCAGTTCAAAGCCCCAATCGCAATAGATTTTTCTACACTCAACAGATATAAATTCATAATCACATAATAACTCACGTCATTAAACATACAAATTCATATCAAACACATAATAACATGTGTAATTAAGTATATTACGGGTCGGGTTATCACAAAATGAGAGTTGAGCCAAAATGTCTAATCATGTACCTAATGCATTAGAGTTGAAAAAAGTGAGTTATACTAAATATTTTGATTAACAAGCATTATATACCTATGGGTTGGAGATGCAAATAAAAGAAATTCCCTGAGACTTACAATAAAAGAGCGGACACTACTCTTTACAAAAAAATAGCACTCAGCCAAACAACAAATGAAGTAGTACAATCCATCACTACATTACACTTATGAAATGGTAAAACCCATTGTTTCATCTTCAAATCCGAAAAGCATTCCTTGTACACATGTACAGGCAGGGGTGAGCAACCACTAGCTCACCAAACAATCCCATATTAAAACATTAGAAGATAATGCGGGTACCAAAATACTCATACATATACATGAAATCATATCATGTCAAAACCATATGATTTTATTACATAATCTCTTAAATCCAATTTATTTAATTAACCACAACAAGTTAACTTAAATAAATAAACATGTTTCGATAGCAACAGGACATTCTTTTCAATTCATTCAATTATCTCATTATCAATTGAAGCAAATAATTAAACAATTCATCAAATCCATTTTATATAGTCTTATTAGATGAATGCATATGCCATGTCATGCTCAAAATATTTTTCTCATCTTTTGAAAATCTTATGCACAATGCCAATTTGAAAATACATTAACCCAACAATTTCAATAAAATTTCAAGATGGTAAATACAACTCAGGTAATCCCTAGGCTGGTGTCGGCAAGTAGACTATACAAGTACTACCAATTTGTCATTTTTACCAGTATTAACTGGAAGGCTCGACACCTGTAATCTGTCATTTTTACCAGTATTAATCGGAAGGCTCGACACCTATCCGCGCGGTTTCTAGTCTTTCACCATGAACACTCAGGCCAACTTTACCAATATCAAACCACACCTCCTAGCCGGACTTATCAACGTATTTACCCAAAACAATTCAAAATGATCTTGTTTCACCAAAAACAATTCCTTTCTCAAAAACAATAGTTTTCAATTGAATTTGAAATCCATGATAACAATGAAATGGAATGGCAATGCAATATGTAACAAGGCATTAGAATAGTTCAAATTTCAATTCCACCACACAATGCTCCATTGTGATCAAATTCTATATCTCTATCAATGTAATACCATGATACAATCCCAAGAGATAATATAATAATGTCAATGTTCATGTATTTACCACATGTAAATCAACAAACTTCCAACTTAGTCATTTCAAGACAAATCTGTAATCTATTAGCATACACCAAATATTAAAACTATTTATTAATTTCCCAATTGTTTTGATTCACACAAAACCTTCAATCAATTTTTGTTTCACCTCAACCAAGATAACCAATATGATTTTCACCAAATCCCATACTTATTAAATATTACCATTTCCATCCTACTATATCAAAAATTATAGTATAATTTCAATAACACACTTTTAACCATAACGGATATAACCTTTTAACCAAAACTAATTTAATCCACTAAATTAGTAAGTTCATTATATTAAAAAATTTTCAAATTTATAATACCAAACCTAACTTCACATGCCTTATCCCTCAAACATAACCATAGTTCAATATAACCATTTTTTTTGTACCAAGCTACTTAAAGAGGTAATATTTTTCCCATGTGTTCTCACCACTTGTTTTGAAAACCCCCAAATTTCTAGGTTTGACTTCCACCACCACAACACACACACCCAAACATTTGAAAGCAGCGTGAAAAGAGGACATCATTCCTTAACCAAGGTTATTCAAACCCTCAAGAGACTATTTAAAAGAAACATGGTTAAACCCACCTTTTGAAAACCATAACATTCTTGAACCAAAATTAAAACTTTCTTATTGTCATCAAGAAGCTCCAAATTTAACATCAATCTAGCTAAATATATATACATATAACTTAAAGAAAACCCTACCTCAAGTTCTTGTTGAAGAGATGAGATGAAACCCTAAAGCCAAAGATGAAAAATTTTCGATCTCCATCGCACAAAGTGAAGTTCTTGCTTTGTTCACCAAAACTTGTGAGAGATGATGGATCTAGACCCAATGGATTGCAAGAAATCAAGGGTTTTTAGTGTTTGATGAGGGTTTTTAGAGAGAAGGAGGAGCAAAAATGTTTTTAGAGTGAGAAGGGAGGGTTAGAAAGTGATACACACTCAGCCAAAATGAGAGAAAAAAATAGAGTTTTCGGACTCAGCCTGTCCCGCACGTGCGGCACTTGCCCCTGTTCGTGCGGAGCTTGCTTCCCGTATGTTCCGTCCTCCCAATCCGCCCCACACCTCGCACCTGCATATAATGCAGTGTGTAAGGCTCAAATTCCCCACTTCTCCGCACGTGCGGCCCTCTTCCGCACGTGCCGCCCAAGGCCCCGCACATGCGGCCCTGGTCCTCCAGCCTAGAAATTTTCTGGTTCGATTCTAGGCACTTCGGACCTGACCTCACACTCTTTGGAACAAGAGAAATTCAGCACCAGAATAAACACGAACAAAAGCTTGTGGAAAAACTCCAAAACACAAGAAACCCAAACGATTAACAAGTCCTAAGTTAAACTGACGCCCCACGAGACAATTCCAAGGTTAAACAAGGGAAAAGGACGAATAGGACACCTGGTCACCACAGTAGTTGCATGTATAAAATTGAATTCTAAATTTATACAAATTTAGATGTAATTAATTTTCTTCATTTTAAACCCAATTTTAAACCCACAAATTCTAAAACATGAATTAAGCTTTCAAAATATAATTCCAAACCTTGAAATCATTTACCTCAAAACTCCTTTAATTTGAAAATTAAGCTCTTTGTTCATAAACTCATAATTTTTCAAAATTTAGTTCTTGTTTTTCAAAACATGAAATTAAGGCTATAAACTCCTTAGAAAATCATTCGCATGAATCAAAGTCCAACCAATTCTTCATTATCAAGCTCAAACCATAATTTGACTTCATGATTTATATCAAAACTCAATCCCAAACTCATAAACTTTAAAATATGAATTAAAATTCTTAAATTACATTACCATGCATGGGTTAAGGATTAACATTCAACCATTTCTTAGTTTTCAAAACAAATCAAAAACCCTATTTAACTTCAAGATTAATTCTAGATCCCCATGAACTTTAATGTTTATAAAACTTTTCCTTCTTCTCTTCAAAATATGAAATTGAGTAACTCAAATTCTTCAAAATTCATGATGCATGTAAAAATAAAACCCAATTACATCAAGGTTTTCAAAATCAAACTCAATTTAATGAAATCTTAAAATTATTTTCCATGTTTATTAACCTAGTTCATACCCTTCAATTTAGTCTTAATTTCTTCCAATTACATGATGTTGATTCCAAACCCATCTTTAATTTCAAGTATAATACAAAGATTCTACAAAAATCAAGCATAAATTTCATAACTTAAACTTTAATTTCAAAAATTACGGTTGATTTTCCTTTGAATCTCCTTCTCTCTTTCAATTTTCTTAAACTTTTCTTTCTTGAGGAAATATCACTTCCCCCCCTCCCCAAAACTTTCACTCATTTTTCAATTTGACCCTTATATTTTGATTAATATCAATTTTACACCCAAACTTTTGAAATTTTGATCAATTTGGCCCCTGTCGTCACATTCTGTCTACAATTGGACGGAATGTGTTGACGTGACACTAAGTTCATTAGAAATTTCATTTTACCCTCTAAACTACACCTTAAAAATCAATTTGCCCCCCCAAATTATACCTTAAAAATCAATTTACCTTCCGTGTCAGCACATTCCATCCAATTGTAGACGGAATATGACGGCAGGGGCCAAATTGATCAGAATTTTGAAAGTTTAGATACAAAATTGATATTAATCGAAATCTAGGGGTGAAATTAAAAAACATGTGAAAGTTTAGGGGACGAAATGATATTTTCTCTTTTATGTTTTTTTTTTTTTTTTTTTTTCTTCTGGCAACCATCTCTCTCTCTCTCGCTCAATTTTCCAAATTGACTCCACAGTGCTTTCCTTCTCTCAAATTCTCTAGAAACATCTCAAACACTCTTGAATTCATTAGATATACATAGATTTCTCAGCACACCCAGGTTTCTCACCACACCCACCCACATACACCCCCAATTCTAGATTCTTCTATACCTCAATTTATGTTTGGGCTACTTACATGTAGGTCCTAATAAGTGGACTTATTGTCTAATAGGCCCTATGAGAAAAATTTGTCGTAAAAAACGTCACTAATTGTAAGTTTTAGCGACAATTTATAAAAATCATGACAAAAAAAGTCACTAATTGTCAATTTTTAGCGACATATATACAAAATTGTCACAAAAAAATTATTTTTAGCGACAATTTTACTAAGACTTATTTTCAATAGGACTTGATGTGAATTAAATCCAACTATTTGGCCTATTGGTAGTTTTAATTAAGCAACATTTAATCTTAATAAATCTTGATTATCACATAATTAAATTAATCATACCTAATCACAAATTCCACATAATTTAATTAGTCTAATTTGACTTCCATTAGAGCCCAATTAATTATATTAAATTTATCAATCTGAATCAGATTTTAATCCAACTCCCAAGAGGCTCCAACTATCAAATTAAACTTATTACCATCATCAATTTTGGTTTCTCAAATCCCTAAGGCCCTCAATTTCAGATCAAACTCAAAATCTTCGCCAATAAATTACATACTCAAATTGGACATTGTAGACACCCCATTTTTACCGACCTTAAGACTCTGACGTCATCATTTGAGCACGCGATGATTGTGCATGTTTGTGCTCATTTTGAGCGCTCGAAGGTCTCAGCTGAGTGCCTTGTCTTTGAGCCTTTTAACACTTTGTGTTTTGGCCTTGGTTTTTGGGCCAAACCTTGTTGCCTCTTGCCCGAGGGAGGGGAAGGGCTGCCGGCCACTTTTGGCATCTGCCGGCCATTTTTCTCTCTTGTAGGCCACTTGGAGTGGCCGGTCGGGTAGGGGAGGTTGCCGGCCGGCCACCTTAACTGGCCGGCGGCCAATCTTTCTCCTTTTTAGATATTTTCAGATATTTTGAGCCAGCTGTGGCTCACTGAACTCATCCTCCATACACGTGTATGGAGGGATGTAAAAAGCTTTAAGCTTGTCAAGCAAGCTTTTGCTTGCATTGCCTATATAAGGGGAGGTCCCTCCCCCTATTTGAGGGTTTAGATTTTTCAGAGCAAAAATCTCCCTCTCTCTAGAATTCTCACTCTCTCTCTATATTGTGCTATTTTGAGCCTTAAAGTGTGTTTTCTTCATACATTTGCACTAAGACACCTAGTCAAACACCTTCACTTTGGGGTTGAGGTCCTTTGAAGCTTGATTTGGGGTCTTGGAATTGGTTTTGGCTCAGAATTGTTGCCATCTTGCTGCTGTCTTCAAGGGTAAGCTTCTTCCCCTCTTAAGCTTGTTTATTGTATACTAGTTTAGGCCACCTTTGCATGTTTATTTTGGCCTAGTTGTCAACTGTAAAAAACTCTATTTTTGAGTGTTAAAAATGGTTGTTTGAGGCCCTGTGGGAGTTGGGGGTGTTTCACCCCCTTGTATGCCTTATTTGCTAAGCTTTTGGGCCATCCTTTAAAGCTTTTGGAACTATCTCTTTTTGGCCTTTTAACCACTGAATTCCAGAGGAATTTCAGTGGTGGATAGGTGGTTTTGAGGTCCCAAATAGGAGGGGGTGGTCCCCTCTCCTCTTGTCTTGCTTGCTTGTGTTGATGGCCCACCAAATGAGCATGTGTTTCTACTTCTTTGTGGCTTGGTTCAAGCATATTTTTATGACTTTTTAGACCTTCATAACTCTATTTTTGTCTTGTTTGATCATTGGTTGCTCACATCTTACACCTCTAGTGCAATCTTGCTTGTTAGCATAGTATGCTTCATGAGTTAGTCCATTGTTCTAGCATGTTTTAGCTCATTCTCAGCATGTTTTTACTCATGTTTTGCCATGCTCTAACTCTGTTTTGAGTGGTCTTGGCCCTTTGAGGCTTGCTTTGTATAGCTATAGTGTAAAGGCCTTTGACTAGCTTTGAGTTTCAAAGTCCCTAGCATGCTTTGTATGTGATGATTACATGCCTTAGCCTCAGTTCTCACATGATTTCAGTGTATATAGCATAGTCACACTCTCACATATTCCACTCTTTCATAGCTTTTGTGAGTTGTGCCTTATGCCTTGTTTGTGAGCCAATGCTTGAGCATGATTTTATTGCCTCATGAACTTCCTTCTCATCATGTTTTGGCTTTTGTTTTGACATGATTGAGCTCTATCCAGAGTTGGTTTGGCTGTTTAGGCCATGTATTGCATGCCTCTTGTGTGATGCCTTAACTAGCTTTGAGTTTTAGGGCCTCTTACATGCTATACTTGTGATGTTTGCATGATACGTCATCATTTGGCATGTGATTTCAGTGCTCATATCTCTGC
Organism: Camellia japonica; assembly: GCA_030407325.1. NCBI lineage: Eukaryota > Viridiplantae > Streptophyta > Magnoliopsida > Ericales > Theaceae > Camellia > Camellia japonica. Next base: position 82,006,843 of record JAPPVO010000036.1, on the reverse strand, counting down.
CATACTCTCGTATATATCACTCTTTCCATGTCTTTGAGAGTTGAGCTTTGTATCTTACTTGCGAGCCATAAGTTGAGCATGCATTTTCTTCCCTTTGATGCTATCTTCTAAGCTCATTTCAGCCACTGTTTTGGCTTGCTATAGCTCTGTTTTGGGCTGGTTTAATCATTCGAGCTTTATATTGCATGTCTCTAGTGTTGCGTCCTTCACTAGTTTCATCGTTTTGGTTCTAAACATGTTATGCTTGTATCGCTTGCTTGCTTTAAGGTCTTTAGCATGCCAAGATAACACATGTTGTTTGCATTGCATTGTGTTTGGATCGGACGTTAATCCAAACACAAGAAATGTGAGACGTTTCATACTCATAGTGATGAAACGTGTCACATTTCTTGGTCGCCAACACCCTTGATTATGCATGATAGGGTGGAGGCACTTTGTGTATTGTTTGTGCATTCACTAAGCTTGTACAAGCTTGGTTTTCGGGCCATCATGTATCGAGATGCTTGATTGGTGGCTTGAGAGCCGAGCGCCACTCTCCTTTGAGCTTGAGACATGATAAGGAGTGTGGTAGTACACACATTTCCTGCAAAATACATTGATGTGCCTTGTTGTTCTCTATTGCAGCAAAACCAGAAGCCTGGAGCAGTAGGTGGCCGACTGGCCAGTTCAAGTAGCCGACCAACCACTTTCACTACCCAACCGGCCAGTTTAGGTGGCCGGCAGCCCTTTTTTGTGGCCGACCGGCCACCAGTCCAATTTTGTGCAGAAATGATCCTGTTTTGGAGCAGAAATAGCGTGGAGGTTGGTTCAATGTTCAGAAACCAAGGCACGTGCAAACAGAGGCAATTGATGGCAAGGCAATGGATTTTCGGGATGACGCCAACCGAGCATGCATATCTCCCTCACCCACAAGGCCTTTCCATTGCTTATGATTAGTTTAGTTTGTGTAACTAGTTAATCATTCAAGTGTTGTAATATTCTAATTAGCTTAGTATTAGCTAGTTATTCGATTTGTGTTGTAATAATTAATTAGCTTAGCATAGTTAATTTGTAATGCCCCCATTTTCGTGCCCAAATGGTAATACAATAGTCATGGCTCTTTAAAGTAAAACTGACAACCAATCCTCATACTTGCATTACATGATGTACATAGTCTTCATGCGATATTACAATTAATCCAACAACCATTAATTAAACAACAAATACCCCTAAGTGTTACAAGTTCCAAGGCTTGAGCCTGGTTACAAAACGGTTATTCAAACCCACACATACAAGCCCTTGGCTTACAATCAGAGTCACAGCTTATGAGCACATTGTGCTCTCAGCACACACTTCCACGCCTTTAGTTAGGCAGAATACCACATCCTTTCCTGCACAAAAATCTCGTAGGGTGAGCATAAAGCCCAGTAGAGAATTCTTAACAAAGTATATACATTTTATACAAGTCTCAAGAAATGGAACGCTTATGCCATGCCATGCCTTTTTGAAAATAAAACACACTTTCATCTTTTGAAAACCAACATGCTCAATGATGTCATGCCATTTCAACTGCTCAACATTTATCACATTTTATTCGAGGGGCGGTAAATACAACTCTGGTAATCCCTAGGTTGGTGTCTACAAGTAAACTATACAAGTACTACCAAATTATCATTTTTACCAGTATCATCTGGAGGGCTTGACACCCATACTCAGTCATTTTTACCAGTATCAACTGGAAGGCTCGACACCTATCATTTGTCATTTTTACCAGTAACAACTGGAAGGCTCGACACCTATCATCTACACCACCTGTCAAGACTTACCACCGTATTTACCCCAAAACCATTTCATGAAAACTCATTTCTCAACATTTTTTTCTCAATGCAAGTTTTCAAAATTAACTTTCAAAGTTCAATGTAATCAAATGAATTGATATGTCAATGCAACAATAATCAATACATTCCAACAACTCTTCCATTTCCAATTCTTTCACACAATACCACCATTGTGATGAAAATTCTCATTTCTCCTTTCAATGTAATTTCACAAGATGAATAAATATTTTTATTTCAATTAATCTAAGGGATAACATAATTTCCACATTTCAAACATTTCCAACAACATAGTCATTTCAAGATTAAATCAACATTTTAAATAACAATTTTCAAAATGAACAACAACTCTTGTGCTTCTCAAAATTTATCATTTATACAATATAAACAACAAATTTTCCAAACATCACTTATTTTGGCATTCAAAATAACTATAACAATATCGACCATAGATTTTCAACTTCTTGTTTAAAAATCCCCCATTTCTAGGTTTTCTCACCAAAACCATCTATCTTCAAACATTTGAGAAAATCTCACCAAAATCCTCTTTCTTCAATCAACATAGTTTAAAACCCCCAATTTGTATCTCAAAGGATCAAATAGTAAACCCACTTTGAAAATCACTCTTTTTCTTGAATCAACCACTAATTTTGAAAAAAAATCAAAGGATGATTTCGAAAATCATCTTGATCTTGCAAAAACATATATATATATATATAACTCAAAGAAAATCCCTACCTCAAGTTTGACGAAGAAACGAGTTGAAAACCCCAAATTCAACGACGATGAAATTCGATCTCCACCGCACACAACGTAGCCCTCACCTAGATAACCGACTTTGGTGAAGAACTTAGGTCTAAATCCCAATGGATTTGGAGAAATCAAAGAGAAAGATGACTTCTAGAGAGAGAAACTCCCGATTGGAAATTTGGAGAGTTTTAGAGAGAGAGAGAGAAGATTAAAAAAGTGATCTGAAATATCAGATTTACGAACTGATATAACGTGGTCCACTCGAGCGTGGAAAGCCCCGCTCGAGCGTCAAATACACTAACCCAGTACTTTTGCAGACAGTCAAACTTTTGAAACCAAACATTCTCCGCTCGCGCGCATAAACGGCCGCTCGAGCGGCAAGCAACTTTGAATGCATTTTGTATTTTTGTTTTGAGGGGCGCTGCCCCTCAACCCCGCCAAGGGGCGCTGCCCCCCGAGAGTTGACCGGGCAGCTCGACCCTCGACCGGCCGAGTTGAAGTGGTAAAACATGAAAGAAGGATCGAAACTGGGATCGCTACATAATTAGTTGGTTTGTAATAGTTAGCTTAATTAGTGTAGCTAGTTGGCTTATTTATTCGGACCCTTCGTCGAGAGGTCATAATGTTATAATGAGGGTGTGCGTGTGTCTGCATGTCTTCTAACCCCACTTATTTCTCCTTTTTACTTAACCGCTTTCGATGGTTAGTTTTAGGGCATTTTTCAATTAGCATACCTTATGCTTTGCATGTTTGCATCATTCATTTGTATTGCATGCACCAGGCTCGGCGCATCATTCAAACTGCATTATATTTCAATTTCTATTTGAATACATGTATCAAATTGTACCATTCATATGCCATCTTAGATAGCCGAGCCTATTTAGTTGCATTCTGCATGTGTTGCATTAGGCATCTTGTATAGTTAGGATCATGCATGGTTTCTAACTAGTTTTCTATTTTGGCTTGGAGTACACTGTAAGTGTTTACGTTTTAGCATCCTTGCATGAGTGTGAGTGTTGCCATGATAGCATGCTTGCCATGAGGCTATTTTCTTAATTGATAAACTGTTTGAATGCCTGTGGATGAAGGCTTGATTGCCTGAATTGGAACAACTCGATGATTGTGAGTTTTAAGCCCACTTTGCGAAGTGGCAAAATCATGTTTTAAAGCCCACTTGAGGGTGGCAAACCCGCGCTTTAGCCTACTTGCGAGTTGCACCTTCAAACCATTTTCAAAAACAAACATGAGTTGTTTTGTTTCAATTCTCGTGATTGAGTCTATACTTATATGCTGTGCGCATCACATAGTAAGCTAGATTAATAACCGGAACAAGAACACATGAGGTTTTTAAAACAACATATCATGTTTAGTAGAGGCCGATCCTTTGATCGGGCGAGCGGGGGTGCTCATTTTAGGACCTTCCCCACTCGTACCCAAATTCCCGAGCCGAGGCAACTTTGGTGATGACAGACACGTGGCCTTAGGCACGTGTCAGGGTTTCCTAAATTTCTCAAAAACAAAATATTTAGGTGGCGACTCTGTAATCTGGCAAAGCAGTCCATGCTTGGCGCTTTTTGATTCAAAATCGATTTTCCAAAACGATTTGCCAGATTTGGACTCTTTGGTGATTTATCAGTCTCGCATTGCACTTTGTGAGATTAGATTTAGAATCGTGACAGGAGTCCGGACTGTAGGACGACCAATTTGCGCCCTCTCCGAAAGGGGGCGCACGGAGAGAGTTTCGGGCAGTCTACAGACATCTCAAAAATAAATTTAATTCATAATACTTATAGTTCCCAATCCTCATCACCACCTCATAACTTAATTAACTCCAATTCGGACCTAATGGATCAAATCTTAATTTTACTTAGCTGAATCAAATATTTATGTAAACTCCCATATGGTCTAATACTCGAAATTGAACCGATTCAACTCATCAATTTCACATTCTTAAGCCATTTAGGCTTTCAATTTCTAATTCCAACATAAATCTTTAATCAAATCGTATACGAATCGGACCGAATAATTCCCATAAATCTCAAATTGAACCAGAATAATGAACAATTAAAATTCAAATCTCCTAATTAATTATATGCTAATTATTATACGTGATGGGGTCGTCACACATTTATTTTTAATAAAGTTTATATTTTTGGAGTTTACACAATCATATCTATCAAATAAGATCAATGTTGAATATAAAATTTTATAAAAATAAAATATAATTTTTGTAGCTATACAAAACTAAAAATTGCTCAGTTTGCGAAACTATTTGGTAAAACCAAGAATTTTCATAGTTTTTTTTCAATATTAATTGCGAATATTATTACTTTTTCAAGAAATTTCTAAATTTTTTTAGTTTTAAAACTGATTCAGTTTTTCCAGATTTAAACTGGGAATATTCTTAGTTTTAAACTTTAAAAAAATTTGAAAAAATTAGACCAAAAAAAATATTGTTAGTTAAGTAAGTAAAGAAAACTTACTATTAAAAATGGTTTAAATTATAAATTTATAATAAAAAAAACATATTTTTATTTTTATATAATTTTGAATTTAATATTAATCTTGTTTGATAGATTTCGTTGTGTTGATTCTAGAAATATAAATTTTATCAAAAATAAATATATATTGTAAAATTATGATGATTTGAAATTTTGAAAATCAAAATAGATGTTACATCACCATACTTTTTTATAAGCAATTACAAATGATGAACAACCATTATTTGAAGGGTAATTTCATCTATTAAAAATTAATGTAACTTGAAGGAACAAAATTTTTTATCTAGGACTTAATGGAATATAAGTTCACAAAATTGGACTTGTGTGTAAATGTACCATGATTTTATTTCAATTACCAGGATTATGGATGTGTGATAAGATTTTAAAAGATAAAATTAGAACTGAATATATATTCATAAAATGGTAGGAGTGAGAGACTAGGTTAAGATTAGTTCGTTATGGAGAAATATGCAATGTGCACCTCATTACAAGGTGCACATTGTAAGTATGATGTGAGTTATAATTATTTGTGAGGTGTGTTATGACATTTTGTGGTGAAGTTACGAATAATGAATTAATGGTGTGCACCTAAAGTTAGGAAATATAATGTTATGACACTTTGTGATTTTTATTACGACATTTTGTAGTTTTTGTTATGACACTTTGGTGGCTTTCGTTACGTCATTTTATGTTTAAAAAAGTTACGATTTTTGTAGTGAAAAATTGATGACATTTTGTGTTTATGTTACGAAATTTTATGAAAAAGTTATGAAATGCATGCCATATGTATATGTTTTAGTATGCACATAGTAGCATCTCCTGTTGGTCATATATAATAAAGACTAACTAATTTAATGGTAAGAAAGAGTGATATAATCACGGTAAATGGAGATATTAGAGGAGAGAAAAATCTAAATTAGCATGGAATGTGGTATTGAAAAAAAATATAAATTTATTTAATTTAACTAAATATATAATCATTGATAAAAAAAAAATGACAAAAAAAGATTTATATAGTGGACAGGGCCGGCCCTGGGCTAAGGCAAGTAAGGCCTGTGTCTAGGGCCCCCAAAATTTGGCCCAAAATAGGGCCCCAAATTTTGAAGATCCATTATACTATCAAGTTTTAAATAAAGTCCAATTATTGTTAGAAACTCTCAAAAACAAAACAACCCACTAAAATAGAAGCCCTCCAAAATAAAACAACCCACTATAAAAGGCCCAAATAAAAACATGTTGCGGGCCTATATTAAAAACAAATAAAAAAATTAGTCCAATTGAAAAAAGGAGCCCAAATTTACTCAAGCAAACTTGAGTGGCCACTAACAAATATTTTTTTCTTTTTTGGACGTATGTACAAAGGGCCCAAATTTATAAGCTCGCCTAGGGCCCTGAATTCTCAAGGCCGGCCCTGATAGTGGATATTACTTAATTAATTCACAACACTTAACTTTTTAATTTCTTACAACCCTAGATATATGTGTTGTTAATATAAACAAATCATAGAAGAATCAATAAAAAAATATCCCAAGTTATGTAAAAGTTGGTCGTCACAAAGTAAAATTAATTATGATACAAAATAGTATTTTTTTATTATAACCGAACGTGGTGGTAATCATTAATTGAATAATATGGTGGATGAAATTAGAGAAATGCTATAGCACAAAGTTTTCACCAATTTAATTTATCATCTCACATGGCATACTGTTAGAAACAGTTTTCTCATGTTTAAAACAGTTATCTCATGTTTACATCAACACATTTTAACATCATCCCCTTTTTATTTTCTTAGGTGATTTGACGTCCAATTAAAAAAGTTATATATTTTTTATTTTTATTTTCACTGATATTTAAAAAAAATTTATTTTAAAAATACTTTTAGATTCGTCTAGTGCAAACTAATTTAAAAAGTTAAAAAAAATTAAAAATATTGACTAAAAACAAAAAAAATTCCACTTTTTTTAATTCTTAGTGGATTTTTTTTAAATTTTCTTATTTTATTTAATTTTCAAGCCTGTCTAGTTGAAAAAACTAAAAAGTGTTTTTTATTTTTATTTTTATTTTTTTTTAATTTTTTAATTTTTTTTTATGAAAGATGAAAATTTTCTGCCCAAAAAAAAAAAAAAAAGAGTAAAAAGTCGATCCCAAGTAATCAATTATAAAAAAGTTTGTGATTTAAATTTTTTTTTTTATGATAGAAACTTTCAATTAATTAATATTATCATCTAGTACAATGTGTTACAAATAAATTTTAGATGTAATTTTTTTGTAAATCACTTGCATTAATTAAGTTCAGTTATTTTTATACTCCATCAAAATTAAACTTGAGACCTACACGAATTACTCCATAATGGCATGCTCATATGGTGTAGAAAGAAGAAAAACAATTATTTTATTGAAATTGCTTACGTAGTACACTTAACAAATGAAGAATAACAAAACAGACTAGGTAAATCATTTTTTATCTCTTAATTACGTAATAAAGATGGGTCAAGATTGACTTGCCTGTAAAATTTTTCGTTATGTCATTGATTAGGAATACTACATGTACAATATCACAAAGTACTAGAATTTGATTTATTATAAAAAATTATCTCCATCAAAATATTTATTTTCATGTTTATTTTACTAAAAAGAATGATGAAAAATATATGACAATTGAAATCATCATCCATCATTAAAAGTAAATGGGATTCTATTCAGAGGCAATTCATTCCAACATGATGCGTACTTTCCTGAGAAAATTAAGCCTCTTTCAATTTAAAGAACTGCTATATTGTGTGAATTTTAATATGATATAATAAGTCTCATTATTTTTAAATATAATTAATATCACACATACACAAATTTTATTATATGAAACACATGGAGCTGAAAAAAACTGCAAAAAAAAAAAAAAAAAAAAATGTATTAATTTGAAACTAGTAGTTCATTAGTGCGATGCACGGGTTAAAAGAAGTTTTTATTTATTTATTTATTTATTTATAAAAGACATAGTTAGATTATACATATATATTTAAAAATATGTTAGGATTTATTTATAAAAGACATAGTTAGATTATACATATATATTTAAAAATATGTTAGGATGTATGTGGTGTAAAACAATAATATGAATTTAATCATAATATAAAAATATAACATAAATATTTACATATATATATATATATACAATAATTTTAGTTCATTGTTTATGTATATCTAAGGGAGGGTCTGAGATGCGTAATTCTTCTTTGGAGCTTGATGATTGTTGCATGCAAGTACTAGTACGTATCCCTCAAAAACTTTTTGTTAGGCTTTTATTCTTGGCAACCCCGTTTGACAAAACTCCTTTCAGATGTATTTATTTTCGCACTTTTATTTCAGTGAGGCTATGAGTTTATTAGATGCAAATCCAAACCCGAATGATGTTAATGCTTTCAAGATTGCCACTTCGCTGATTATTACGGGGGTCGAGCTGCCCGGTCAGCTCGCGGCCGAAGCAAAATGCAAAATTGCATTCAAAATTGCATATCTGCCATTGGTCGCTCGAGCCAAGAAGTGCTCGCTCGAGCGAAGGTTTGCTCGCTCGATCCAAGGAGTTCTCGCTCGAGCCAAGGATTGCGTCCATACAAAAACCTGAAGAAGTGTATTCCTCGCTCGAGCCAAGGATCCGTCGCTCGAGCCAGGGCACTAGTAGAAATCATGAAAATTACTCTCCTCGCTCGAGCCAGGAAAGCTTCGCTCGAGCGAGCCTCAGAATCCGGATTTCTCAAGGAGTTTGTTTTCTTCCCAATCTAGGATTACTTTTGGTTCTCTATAAATACTTGGTTTTCTCCCAAAACTAAGTAATTTATTGAAGTCCTCCAGATCTTCTTTTTGGTTCTTAAAGGTTTATATCTGGGGATATTTTGATTTTTTCTTTGATGTTTTATTGAGTATTCAACTCATGGTTTAAAGAGAGTACATCAAAGATTTGTTTGTTATACACAAAAGAGAGACTTGTTCTTCAGTTGTGAATTCTGAAGAATTCGAGCCTGAAGCTTTGGTGGAATCCGGAGTGGCTCATCAAAAAGACAATTCCGTGCTGAAGATAGGATTGGAAGAGGCACATAGAGGTTGGTTCAATTAGGCGTTGTGGATTCGCTAGATAATTGAGAGTATACCTGTGTAATTCCTTTAAATCTTCTTAGTGGATTGTTCTTGTGGCTGTTGCCCGTGGTTTTTTAATCACAATTGGAAGGTGTCCAATTGTGGTTTTTCCACGTAAAATCTTTGTGTCTCTTTCTCTTGATTGTTTGATTGGGATTGTTTTTTACTGCTTTTTATTGATACATAATCACAAATCAACATCTAGGGTTTCTAGATTTTTCACTTTTAATGCAGAGGTTGGATGGGCTTTGGTGGTTGGCCCCAAACAGCCACTTTTGCCATACTGATTTTAAGCTGGAACTGTCAGGGGTTGGGACGACCTTTGACAGTCCAGATCCTCAGAGGGTTGGTTGCAACCCATCGTCCCAAAGTGGTGTTCCTCATGGAGACCAAAAATAAATCGGTATATTTGGACAGAATTCGCAGACGACTTCAATTTACCAACAAGTGTTATGTAGAACCAGAGGGCCTTTCAAGGGGCTTAACTCGATGGTGGATGGCTGATTTGCAAGTGGATGTTAGATTCAAATCGAGTCATATGATCAGGGCAATCATTTCTTCGTCCACAATTTCTCCCAGTTGGGCTGCTACATTTGTGTATGCTCTGCCGAACCGTGCTCACCGTCGGGCTTTTTGGGGACAGTTCAAGTGCATGGCAGAAAAAAATGAGTATCATTGGGTTTGTATTGGCGATTTCAATGAAATTGGGTTGATAGAAGAAAAAGAGGGTGGGGCAGAATGTCGCATGAGTCAGCTTCAATATTTTTCAAAATTACTGTCTAATTGTGCCTTATTGGATTAGGAGTTCAAAGGGGCTCCATTTACTTGGACAAATAATCAGAGAGGGGATGGTAATGTCTGGGAACGTTTGGATAGAGCAGTTGCTACTGTTGATTAGAGGGCTTTATTTTTGTATGCTCAAGTATTTCATGAAATTCAATTCGGGTCTGATCATTGTCCCTTGGTTCTGAATTGCTGTGTTACTCTTAAGAAAATTCCCAGGATGTTTAAATTTGAATCAATGTGGTCCACAAGCCCTTCACACATGGATGTGATTAAGACGAAATGGGATGATAAGTTCTCCCATGTTCCAATTAGTCAAAAAACTTCAAGTTTGTCGGGATGGGCTAAGAGTATGGAGTAAGGAACATTTTGGGAATAACAAAATTCAGATCCCCGCCTCAACTCAGAGTTGGCAGCTCTTCAACTCCAACCTGTTTCGGATGATATTTTGAATCTTTAGAGTAATATTAAATCTGATTTGGAATTGTTGCTGGCTCGGGAAGAAATGTGTTTACATCAACTATCACGAGTCCGATGGCTAAACTATGGGGATAAGAACTCCAGTTTTTTCCACGCTTCCATGGTTCAACGGAGACAAAGGAATCAGATTATTCAACTTCAGTCCGAGGATGGGTCTTGGTTAAATATTGATATGGAGATTGATCAACGTATGCATTGTTACTTCACAAATCTCTTTACTAGTGTTGGGAATAGGGATATAGGGGAAGCTTTATTAGTGGTTGAGCCATTGGTCACAGCAGACATGAACCATTTTTTGATAGCTCTGGTGTGTGATGACGAAATTCGAGCAGCAGTGTTTCAATTGGGTGCGCTCAAAGCTCCTGGGCCTGATGGATTTCCGGGTTTTTTCTATCAAACTTATTGGCAGGAAGTTGGAGATCATGTTTGTTTAGCAGTGAGGAGTTTTTTCTTGGGGGGTCACTTGCTTAAAGAATTAAACTAGACAAATCTAGTTTTGATCCGAAAAGTGGCCCACCCAGTTAAAATTTTGCAATTTCGGCCCATTAGTCTTTGTAATTTCAGTATTAAAATCATAACCAAGATTCTTGCCAATCAATTGAAGAAAATTCTTAAGGACCTCATATCTCCAAATCAATTTGCATTTGTCCCCGGGCGCCTGATTCAAGACAATATTCTAGTGGCTCATGAGGCGTTTCATTCTTTGAAGCTTAAGAAGAGTGGCAATCTGGGGAATATGGCAATTAAGCTCGACTTCAACAAAGCCTATGACAGAATTGAGTGGGATTTTTATATGAAGTTCTGCGGAAAATGGGCTTCCATCCTACTTGGATCCAATGGATTATGGAATGTGTGACTACGGTAACTTTCTCTATTGTTGTTAATGGTGAAAAAAGAACCTCATTCACTCCTACCCGTGGGCTGCGACAAGGGGACCCCCTGTCCCTTATTTATTTATTTTGGTTGCGGATGTGTTCTCCAATGTCCTTACTCGAAGTCTCTGAGTCAAATAGATTTTAGGTTTGAGGATTACAAGACATTGCCCTACTCTTTCCCACTTATTTTTTGCCGATGATATTCTTTTTTTTTTTTTCCTAAGAGCAGAGACCTTTGAATGTTAGCATGTGTTGAATTTGATTTGGATTTGCTGTGAAGCCTCGGGACAGGTGGTAAATTTCGATAAATCAAGTGTGCAATTTTCTTCTAATACTCCTCTAGCAGTTTGTAGCTCGATTTGTAACCTATCAAGTCTTAGAATGTCTCAACCAGATGCAAAATATCTTGGTTTGCCTTCTTTTTGGGGGCGATCGAAAGTGGAAGCCTTTGAGTTTATCATTGAGAAGGTTCTCTCTAAATTGCAAGGTTGGAAGCAAAAATTGTTGTCTCAAGCGGGAAAGGCAGTTCTAATTAAAGTTGTGGTTCAAGCTTTTCCTGCATATGCAATGGCTTGTTTCGCCTTTCCAAAGAAGTTTTGTGCTAAATTAAATTTCTATATCAGCAATTTTGGTGGGGAGGTGATCCGGAGGGAAAAGGGTCCATTGGATAGGATGGGGACGCATGGGTATGTCAAAATTGGAAGGTGGGCTGGGGTTCCGTGATCTCAACACTTTTAATCTGGCTCTATTGGCTCAGCAAGGGTGGCACTTGGTGAAATATCCTCACTCTTTTTGTGTGTATTTTAAAAGGCATCTACTTCCCTCACTCAAATTTTGTGCAAGCTACAAAAGGTCGTTGGGCGTCATGGGCTTGGGCAAGTATTCTTCAAGGTAGGAACATTTTACAAAAGGGGGTTCGATGGCAAGTGAATAGTGGGTTTGATGTCCAATTCTGGGAAGACAAATGGATTCCTTTAATTCTGGGGTTTAAAGTGACCTCTCCAAAACCTGAAGGTAATGACATTCAGAAGGTATCGGATGTTATCGATGTTTTATCCAAGAGATGGAAGGTAAGCTCTTTACGGTGTTGCCTTTCAGAAGCGGACATTCAGGCCATATGCTCCATTGCTATCGCTTTAGAAACAAAAGCAGATTTTCTTATTTGGCATTTTGAGCAAAAAGGTGATTACTCGGTGAAGTCGGGTTATAATGTTGCAAGGACAGAGGTGAGTAGTATGCTCTGTCAAACACCTAATACTTCTTTTCAACCTTCTAGAAAGATGTGGAAATTGATTTGAGGCCTAAAAATCCCTCCAAAGCTAAGACATTTTTGGTGGCGTGTGTGCAAAAATGTGCTAGCAACAAAGGAGAATCTATTTCGTAGAAAATGTGCGGGGACTTGGCTTTGCCCAATCTATCATAAATACCCCAAAACAACTGAACATTTTTTATTCAGATGTGAGTGGGTAAGAGCTGTCTGGTTTGGCAGTGACCTAAAATTTAATATTGATGGAGGTCCAAACCTCTCGGTCCTCAAATGGTCGAGTGAGTTGTTGAACCAGTTCGAGTCTTCCAAGGAGTGGGAGCATTTTATCAGTATCATCATCTGGATCGGGTGGTTCATTTGGAAAGACCGAAACAATTTTGTTTGCAACCATATTGCGGTGGCGTCCTTCTCGACTTTGATTAGAGCTCGAGCGGCAAAATTGGAGTTTGATAGAGCAACTTGTAGGGATGAATTGCAAACTTAGAATAAGGGGGAACTTTTGCAGAGGATTATAAAATAGCAAGCCCCTAATCCTGGGACCTACAAGGTCAATTGTGATGTGGCAATTAAAAAAGGCTGTTCTGAAACTTCTGTTGCTGTTCTGTTGAGGGATTCAGGAGGTAGATTGATTGATGGTCTTACTAAATTTTGGAGAGTTTCATCTTCCCTTCAAGGCGAAGCTTTAGCTTGCAGGTGTGATTGTCAATTGGCATAAGCCCGCAACCTGAATATGGTGGAGATCGAAGGGGACAATAACACCGTAATTTTCTTGTGTGTTTCTGAAAATGATCCGCCTTGGGACTGCAATGTGATTATCGGCGATATCAAACGCTTGGCTGCGCAAGGGGATTTTGCCTTTAGTTGGAAGCCTAGAACAGCTAATCGAGCGGCTCATTGGGTGGCCCAATCTTCTCTTCACGGAGTTCTTTGCTTGACTGGGTTCCAAATATACCCTTTGCTTTAGCTCTTCTGCTGCAAGAGCCTTGAGTTTCTGTTTGCTTTCTGCTTGTTGTCCTTTGTGTTCTACTTTCCTGGTTCAAAAAAGGAAAAAAAAAGAAGAAAAAGTGTACATATGTATAAAATTATTTTAAAAATGGGAGCTGGTACAGTGTGTTGCACAGCATATGCAACTTCATTATTGGCCATTGGATTACACAAATACATTCTGAACATTGAATTCTTTAATTTTGAAAAATTGGACATTGGAGTAACCGGTTGACCACCATCTCCATCCAAAAGTATCAACGTATTCTCTTTTCTTCTTCTTCTTCCTCTTCCAAAGTGTATTCTTTGCTTTTGTCTCTCCCTCCTCCTCTACTGAAAAGTCCCTCCTTGGACTGATCTCTTCCCCTGCTCCTTTTGCTCTCTTCTCTCCCTACTGTGCTCATTCGTCTCTCTTCTTCTCGTTCGACTGGCTACAGGTTCTAAGTGGCTGTTCGTTTTAAAACCGTAATCTAACCCTGTGACAACCCAACTCTATGTTATGCTAATTAATCTTAACTATGCTTATAATTATGAGCTTGATGTGATTTTTAATGATAATTATATAATTATATGCATTTGTGAAATTCTATCTGTTCATCGTAGAAAAATTTGTTTAACTTTCTATTATAGAATTTAAATTGGAGACCGTAGAGGTTTTAAAAACTGAAATTGACTGTATTATTATAGTTGGCATGATTTTTAGAGTCTATGGTAAAATTTAATTAGAAATTGATTCGGGTTAGAATAATTAGATTAAGAATGATTAAATTAGAGCATTGTTATTTAGCCTAATCAATTTGATTAGCCAAGCTTATAAATAGGCCTATATACACTCAATTCCTCCTTTTTGAACTCACCTTGGCTGAAAACACATTATAGAGAGAGAGAGAGAGGGCCGGTTTAGAGAGAGAGAGAGAGAGAGAGGAGCCATCCTTGGAGATTTTTGCAAGAGAATTCAAGATTTGAAAGGCTAAGCCCAAGAATTAGCTAGAAATTGGAAGATTGGAGCCTCTAGGTGAGTAATTAGACATGAAATTATGAATTTGAGTTGTAATTATATGAATTCAAGGATAAATTGTAATCAAGCATATGAATTGAGTTGAATTTGAAGTCAATGTAACCATGCATGTAGAAAATTGCCATGAATTTGCATAATATAGCATGTAGCATGTTAATTATGAAAAATTGAGTATCAAATCATACATGCAAGCACAAATTTAATGAGCTTCATGATTTTGAGCATCATTTATGCCACTTGAAGTGGGATTGGAGTCAATGATTAACTTGCATGAAGGATTCATGAAGTTATGAAATGTGTATGAAGTTTGAATGCACAAACTATGGCCATACCAAGAAGAATGAGAAATAATTTGGAGAATTAGATCATGATTTTGAGTAATTGGTCTCAATTATCCATGTTCTCATGTCATATAATGGTTTTCTATGTTTTTGTATAAAAAATATGAGTTTTGAACATTTGAAGACATGTTTTGAGTTTCAAACACAGTTCTGGAAAACCCAGAATTCAGCTTGTCCGCTTATGGAAATTGAGCTCCCAGAAGTTTTACAAAATCTTATAGATTGCTCGAGCGACCAAATTGGCGCTCGAGCGAGGACCTTTTTTACTTAGTCTTCCACTCGAGCGATGGTCGAGCGGGAAATTCATGCAACTAGTACTTTTGTAGACCTCTCGAGCGACGGAAGTTACGCTTGAGCGACCTTCCTTATTTTGAATCCCCGCTCGAGTGAAGGAAGCTACGCTCGAGCGAAGGGCCCTATTTCAGAAATTTTGAAAAGACGTTTTATGTTTTATGTTTCGTTTTTCGTTCTTTTTCACTTCTAAGCACTCTTAGGCATGAATTGAGTACACTAAATGAATTAAAGAGCATGGGAGAAGCCTAAGAACATTATGCAAATTAAAGAACGGATTGAATTGTATTGTGACCCAATGTGTTATGAATTATGTAGGGTCAAGTGCAAGGGCGAATCAAGCACAGGAACACAGTGAGTAATATCTTAGTAAATATATTTTTGTATATGTATTATTTCCTAAATGTTGCCTACGTGGTAATTTATAAATTCATGAATTTCTACTATGAATAAGTATTCTATCCGCCCATTTCGTGAAAGAATCTATAAAGTGAATGTTGTGAAAATGAAAAATGGGCCTAAGGCTGTTTGGTATATTTGACAAGGACATAGATTGGGCCTAAGGCCATTTGGAATGTTTAACAAGATAGACTAAAAGTCATCTTATGCATGAATTGGGCCGAAGGCTGTTTTGTATGATTGATAAATGGACCAAAGTTCGTTTTGAATAAAGAATTGATTGGACCAAAGGTCGTTTTGAGTATGAATACGAATGTGACCATAATTATATGCGCATAGCTATGAATATGAGAATGTTGGACCCAAGGTCATTTAGTATTATGATATGAAGGACCGATGGTTATTGGTACATGGATCCATTAGACCTGAAGTTGGTCTATGAATGAGTATTGGACCTGAGGTCGTTTTGTATAGATGGACCCAAGGTTGTTTTGTGAGCGATGGACCTGAGGTCGTTTTGTACAAGAATATGATGTGTTGGACCCAAGGTCGTTTCGCTCGTTATGGTTTATAAATCTGATATGAATGGGAATAGTAGTTCAAATGTTTAAATTATAAGTATAACTTATTCATGAACGAATCTCATTCATTAACCTCTTTACTCTGGTATTATTCACTGGGCATTAGCTCACTGTTTATATTTATGTATGTAGGTGAATAGCGGGATGTGCAGCCCAGCCCCAGTGAGTGATGAGAAACCGTGTTTTGAGAGATTAACCAAAGTCGCCTCACGCAAGAGGCCTTGCTTTTGCTTTACTGCTCTTTTGAACCTTTTGTGGTCATGTATGACCAACCTTGACCAACCTTGTGTATAATCTGAATTTTTGTTAACACTGGTTTTGAATAATCTTGGATGTATGTATGACACACTTAATGTGAATATGCATATGGTGTGAGTTATTATGTGAATGTAAGAATGTTTGGTTAAGCCATGTATGCACAGCTCAATGGACAATCTTTGAAAATTTTTCTTCTGCAATTTGGCCCCCTATCATTAAATATGGAATGATTTCGGACTAAGGTCGTAGGTAATCTCATGATTACTGGCTAGTTATGACTCTAATCCATGGGGACGAGTTTGGGTCATGACAAACCCAGTGGTCTCTCAATAAACAAAGGAATTTTTTTTTTTTTGAAGTGCAATCAACAAGGTATGCCTCCCTCTGATTATTTCTGAAACACTAAACCCTCTTATAAAACTCTCTTCTTCCCCATTTTTTTGGATATTTCTGAAATTCTCCCTCTTCTAAAACTATACTCTCTGATTTTTACCCTATTTTCTGTCTTTAGTGTTCTATCTGAATTTCTATTCCAGTCTCTCTTAGCTCACACTGATTCGAAATTTGTACTGAAGCAAGGCTTGGTAGGGATTTTGTTTTGTTTTGCTATTTATATATCTCAGTTGGCATTCGTAATGAAATAATCCATCCATTTTTACATTAATTAATGTAGTATTTTGTGACCATATTGTTGCTTCCATGACTTGTTCTTGTGTTGTTGCAAAATATTTTATGAGAAATTTTGGCATTAAAATTATAGGACTAATTATGCTATTTGAATTTTGATTGCATTTAAGATGTTTGTAAAAATGCCTAGTTCGTTAGCAATTTAAACAAATGTATTTTGGAACTATATTTTCATTGCATTTAGATGTTGAAAACTTGTGATTGACTTAACATGTTCATCGAAGATTTATCTCGAAATATATTTAGTGATATTCACATGAAGCAACTATAACTTGTGGTTGGGATCTCCCAATTTGTAAGTTAGGGTAAATAGTAATTCCAAGTGTTTTTGATAAAGTTTAGTAGTTGTTCTAGTTGAATTAAATAGCCATCTCAAGTAAATCATTTGTTTGATTGGTTTTTAAAAACATATATATATATATATATAAGCGAACGTAGTTCACATACAATAGAAATACTTCCAAAAATGCTAATCAAATAGTGCTTGAACTTCACTTGTATCCTTATTTAAGCATGAGCAGTTGACAAGATAACGGAGAAGAGAATCCAACTAACAAAAAAGAGTGAAAAGCTAAAAAGAATTGAAGTATATGAGTTTAATTTTAGCTAAAAAGCAGTTGACATGAAGCTTACGTTTAATAAACTGAATTTCCTCCGCATACTTTTTTCAAAGTGTATTGATGCTAAGATAATCCATGAATTACTGTCTTCCCTCTAAGCGTGGAGGCTTTCCTAGCAACCATGAAAGATTAGTGTGAAACTATAGGATTGAAGCAGTGGGAAGTGTGAGAAAGGGAAAATTTTGATTTTTTTTTCCTTGTTTGTTTGGCATGATAAATGATAATGTTGGAAAATGTAAGATTGTTGTGTATAACCCATAGCAGCATGGTAAGTTGCGTTTCAATTTCTTGCAAAATATACATGGGACCTTTGCACCTTAATTCCAAACCCTTGGATTACTTAAATTTGATCTGAACTGTTCAATTGTTTAAGGGTGGAAAATAGGCAACCGGCTACACCGGTTAATCAACACACTGTGAACTGTAAACCCTCTCCCTTTTACTCTTTTGTCTCTTCCCCATTGGCTCTCCCTCTTATGCTCTCACTCTCTCTCTCTCTCTCTCATACGAGAATGCGAAGGTGATTACATGGTGGTAGGAGGATTTTGCTCCATTTGTTGTTACCACATAATCCCTTGCACTTTGCCATCGAAGCCCTAGGTCAGAGTGCTCTCTCTCTCTCTCTCTCTTCTCTCTCTCTCTCTCTCTCTCTTCCCCCTAAAATCTGGTATATATGTTGGTCCATTTTGTGAGCCTTATTCCTGTTCTGTGTTACTATATAGAAGCAGTTGAAGTCTATGCATCTTCTTGTGTTCTTCTGTTGATATATTCTCTCTTTCTCTCATTATTATGTTATGGTCCATTTTGTGAACTCTTCTTTGCTTGTTGATTTTTTACTTCTTTTAAGTTCATTGTTCATGGGGTGAAACCCATATGACCTATTTATTATAATTTTTACTAGCCCTTCATTTTTTGCTGCTTGGAAAACTTTATTCACTTTGATTTTTATCCAATTTTGTCTCTTATTCTTTGGATTATCTTAAATTATCTCATAATTTTGAACTAGGGCTAGTGAAACTACAACTTAAGGGTTTTTTCCAAACTTGTTAACGGTTTTAAACTATTTTTCTCTCTAGTGTTTAAGACATTTTGAATTTGATTGGATTTAAGTGGTTCCAAATTGTTCTAAATGATTTTTTTATTGCAGTTAAGATAATCTGAAGAATGAGAGAATGTTCCAAACTATTCCAAATCGGATTTTAAATGATTGTTTTCAAACTGTTCTTTGAATTTTGATTGCATTTAAGATATTTATAAAAATGCATTAGTTTTTTTTTTTTTTTTTGATCAACAAAAATAAACTTTAGTGAAGAGCATTTGGAGAGGAATTTCAATGTGCTGCCCTTTTTACTTGCTAGAAAGAAGATAAGTAAATCTTTTTGGTAAATTAGTGTTAAGCATGAGATCTTTCAAATTATTTTGACTACCAAAAATGGTTAAAATCTAGCTCACTGAAATAGATCAAATATATCTTGGGTATCCAATGATCAAATATATCTTACTGAAATATTTTGAATTTTAACTCATTCAAAACGTAGCACATTGGTTGGGGAAAACATTGTGCTTCACATTAATTTTTTATTTACTACATTCATTTCTACATATCAATGTTTATGTGAAATGTAACAACCTTAAAATCTTTTTCATTCTGCTTTTGTAACCAATCATTGGATATATGCAAGTAATGCATGTGCAAATTAGGTTCCTTTTGAGTTTTCTTTTTTACTGTATTGGTTTTAAATTATTTTAGTTAAAAAAAAAAATCTGAAAATGGTATTACTTGAGGTATTTGTTCAATAATTTCCATTGTCAAGGCTTCAGATTATTTGATTTGCTTGAATTTTATGATTTTACTGTAAACATTGTTGTGTTGAATATATTTTTGTGAGTGAGTGCTTTGTGTCGCGTGTTCTTTTGTGCGAACATAATTACATACTCATTAGGCACACAACCATATTGAGCGGTGTTTTCCCTTGGTTAACAAAGCTTACCTGGTGACACAAACTATGATCACCCATTAAGCATACAACCCTAACAAAACATGCACATTTTGTTCACTTCATAAAATCAGGCATAAGTGAGGAATTCTTTTAGTCATTTAGTTTGTTTAAAGACTTTAGAGGTGCAATAATATTTGCTATAATCTGGGTTTTGCAAGGTTTACAAGTGCAATTTTACATGGGGGAGACTTTGGATCTTCCATTTTCAATTATCAAATGCAGACATTTCTCCTCCTACTCTTAGGTTTTAATTTTTTATTGAAGATTTTGATTTATTTTTTCAGGTGTGATTTTGTGATTTTGAAAATGCTACACACAACCAAAATTTACACATTAATGAACCGTCATTGAGATTTATAATACCATTGGGATTTATAGAGACGGATAATTTAACAAAATTTACACATTAATGGACTATCAATGACCAAATGTCTAGCTTTGTATTGAACTGCATAGGCATGTTAGTTGTTTCTTAACTTAGTTATGTTTGAAAGTTTGCATACCACTTGCAGGTTTTTGAGGTGCTTTTGATAATTTGATGTCTAACTTATTTAATATTTAATTTTAATTTTATTGTTTTGGAATGGATTGTTTAGTGTGTAGTGTTTAATTTAATTTAATTTTTTTAGAATTGCAGACCACTGGCTGGTGTGCATTGGTTGGTGTTTAATTTTAAATTTAATTTGTTGGGATTGCATAACACTTTGTGTCATAAATTGTTGTTTAGCTATCATGGCATTTAGGAGTTCTGCTTTGCTTGATAAATTCATTATCCAAATAACATCTGTGCTTTGGTGCAAGTAGCCATTATTTTGAGTTCGTCTCACTGAAACACAGTTTCCCCAAAGAAATTTAAATTTAACTGCTATCAACTCCAATTAGCAATGTGGGGTTTCTTCTAGTTAAGTCTTTGAATTTGGCAAATAATGATCACTAGTTGCGACAATTCAACTGGCAGGTTGCCCCAAACTATTTTAAAGGATTGAATCAATCTGTACCAACTGTCGGAGATCCTTTGTACTCAATATACAATGGTCTGAAGTGGTTTTAGAAAAACCATTATTCATCATAAAAGAGTTAAATTTTTTGTACCATTGCCGTGGGGCTTGCTTGAGGCCATACAAACTTTTCTTCAATTTGCAAACAAACTTCTCTTTTCCTTTCTCCACAAAACCCTTCGGTTGCTCCATGTAAATTTCTTCTTCAAGATCACCATGAAGAAATGCGGTTCATACTTGTAGCCATGCCAAGTACAACCCGAATAGAAGACATCTTCACAGCCGGTGAGAAAATCTCATCAAAATTAATACCTTTCTTTTGCCCAAAGCCTTTCACAACAAGACGTGCCTTGTATCTTAGATTCTTCCCATCATTCTTCAATTTGAAAACCCACTTATTTTTCATAATTTTCCTCCCCTTAGGCAACTTCACTAAATCATAAGTGTGATTTTCAAGCAAGGAATTCAATTCCTCTTTCATGGCCTTTTTCCAATCACCTTTCTTTGCATGCTCAATTGCTTCTTGGTAGCTCTTGGGCTCCCCTTGATCGGAAATCAACACAAATTCATTGGGAGGATACTTTCTTGAAGGTTGTCGGTCCCTTGTAGATTTCCTCAACTTAAGTTGTGGTGGCGGTTCTTGAATTGGATGCTTTTCCTCAATTTCTGGCTCAACTTCATTAGGATTAGCATCATCCTCTACATCTTCAATAGGTGGCTCCCATTTTCATCATCAACAGAAGATGAAGGAGATTGATCCATGTCAATGAGATCACTAGTTTTTGGCTCCGGTTGATCACCTTTGCCAAAGTCTTCAATTGTTTGGTCTTCAAGAAACACAACATCACGGCTTCGAATGACTTTCTTGTCGACTGGATCCCACAATCTATAACCAAATTCATTACGCTCATAGCCAAGAAAAATACATTGTCTTGACTTGCTATCAAGTTTAGACCTCTTATCCTTTGGAATGTAAACAAAAGCTCGGCAACCAAACACTCTTAAGTGCTCATAAGAAACATCTTTTCTAGTCCAAACTCTTTCTAAAACGTCACCATTCAAAGGATAGGAAGGAGACAAATTGATCATGTCAGCCGTTGTCTTCATTGCCTCACCCCAAAAGGATCTTGGCAATTTAGCTTGTGAAAGCAAACACCTTGTTCTTTCCACAATGGTGCGGTTTATCCTTTCGGCAATGCCATTTTGTTAAGGAGTCTTCTTAACTGTCTTTTGGTGCCGAATACTTTGGCTGCGACAATACTCATCAAATGACCCCATGTATTCACCACCATTGTCTGATCGGATGTACTTCAATTTCTGCCCTGTTTCTCTTTCAACCATGGCCTGAAAATGTTTAAATATTTCTAGAACTTGATCTTTAGTTTTTAGTATAAAAGTCCAAACTTTCCTTGAATAATCATCAATGAAAGTAACAAAATAAAATGCACCACTATGTGTTCTAACTTTCAAAGGACCACAAACATCCGAATGAATCAACTCCAAAATATTTTCTTTTCTAGAAGCAACATTTTTATGAAAACAAAACTCTATGTTGTTTACTCGCCAAACAATGAACACAGGTTTTAAGATGTGTACCTTTCAAACCGGGTAGAAGCTCTTTCTTGAATAAAACTTGCAGCCCTTTTTCACTCATGTACCCAAGCCGCTTGTGCCATAATTCGGTAGAAGTATCATCTTGAAGTGTATTGACAACACCTTTACAAATTTTTTCTTGCATCGAATAAAGTGTATGAGTCTTCTTGCATTTAGCCACCACCAAAGAACCCTTTGTGAGCTTCCATATTCCATCACCAAATTTCTTGTTGAAGCCTTCATCATCTAGCTTACCAGTAGAGATCAAATTGAGGTGAATGTCAGGAACATGCCTCACATCTTTAAGCAACAACATGCAGCCCAAATTTGTTTCCAAGCAAACATCACCCATGCCAATAATCTTGGACAAACCTTCATTACCCATTCGAACAGAGCCATAATCTCCTTTGGTGTAGGTAGTGAAGAAATCAACTCGAGAAGTCACATGAAAAGAAGCACCAGAATCAATCACCCAATTGCTCTCTTGGCCCACAAAATTGATACAATCATCTTCACAAACGACCATGAGATCACCATTGGTAGTAACTGCTGTTGTGTCTTCTTGCTTCTTATCCACACTTTTGTCACGCCTTTTCTTCTTATTCTTGAGCTTTCGGCATTCTCGCTTCATGTGCCCTTTCTCATGGCCATAATAGCACTCAATGTCTTTCTTTGAAAAAGAACCATCTTTTGATTTGTCACGGCTTTGATCACGACCATGAGGAGTCTTACTTCTCCCCCTTGTTTTGCTTCGGCCTCTCACAACAAATGCTTCCGAATGAGAGGAACCCACTGATTTTCTTTTAGTTTTTTCATTCAACAAGCTACTAGTGACTTGGCCCATTGTGACAACTCCATCGGGTGCCAAATTACTAACTATCACAACCAAAGTCTTGCAACGTTCGGGCAAAGAACTAAGTAGAATCAAAGCTTACAACTCATCGTCAAAAAACAATTTTCATAGAAGCAAGTTGGTTAACAATGCTCTTTATTTCATTTAGATGTTCCATAATAGGGTTGCCCTCTTTATATTTTAAGTTAACCAACTTACGAAACAAAAAAGCTTTATTTGTGGCTAATTTCCTATCATAAAGGCCTTTTAATTTTTTCCATAACTCATGTGCAGAAGTTTCAGTAGCAACATGATGAAACACACTGTCATCAATCCATTGACGGATAACACCAATGACTTTTTGATTAAGCCTCTTCCATTCATCATCTTGCATACCCTCGGGTTTGCCACTATCACCCTCAATAGGCCCATACAAATCTTTACAAAATAATAGGTTCTCCATTTTAGTTTTTCAAGTTACCCAATTGCTTCCATTGAAGCTAGACATGCGACCCACATTCCCCTCCATGGATTTACACAAATAAATAAACCTAAATAAACCGTAAGCTCTGATACCAGTTGTTATGGAAAATATATGATTTCCCACAAGTAAATCAATCAATAGGAATAAAAACTAATGTGGAAAATTAAATCAAAAGCTGAGACCCAATTGGTTTATTAAAAGAGTTTAATTTGGTTTGGTATTGGTTATAATATATATATATATATATATATTTATGTGGTTCCCTCAATGTGAGGTACGTCCACAGGATTGAAATTCGATTTCACTATCAACCAAAAAATTTCCAAATGATTACAAACGAGACACGAATGGTCTCACAAACCACCCTTAGGTGAATTCCAAATAATCACAAATAAACAAGAGGAAAGACCTCACCAAATAGACGAATAAAAGTCTTTGAAACCAGAGTTGAAGAAGATCCAAAATAATGAACCAAATTACCTGAACACACTGACAATTCTTCAAAGCATCCAAAGATTGAAAATCAAGAAAGACTTCCAAGCATGAGTCCGAAAAATGCACCACCGAAGAAGAACAAAAACTCTATCTGCGGCACCTTGTAAATATATATATATATATATATATTATTAAATCTTGGCTCTTTTATCAAAAAACCATAGTTGTTACCAAATTGAATTCGGTTTCCACAAGTTAGATATAATATATAAAAATATATTATAACAAAGTGTCTTATTTCTGAAATTGAACTTTAAAAACTCAAAATCATGTTTAAGAGTTGGAATATGATTTGTTACATGTTACCACCATTTCACTCTTGATGAGACACTGTGTTTAAGTGGACTGTTAGAGATTGTGATTAGGTGCTATAATAATTTTTAACATGCTAGAATTTTTATTTAGATTATTAGAATATGTTGGAATTTGAGTTCAAGTACTCCAGGTAAGTATTAGATCATAAGATTTGTTTAAATACTAGATTTAAAAATCTGAAACAGAAAAAAAAAATGTTTTTGGTAAGTGGGTAGGAAAAAAAATGAAAGAACATGAAGTTTATTTCTCCTTTATTTTATTTTAAATTGGAAGAACATGAGCTATTTCTTTGTTATAGGTAGGTCACCTCTTAAACAACCTCGGAGAGCTATGTTCCCTAGCATTTCGGTGGACTCCATCACATTGGTATATGATGATTGACATGGGCTAGAAAGATGCATATGTTGAGAAGACCATCAATTTGTTTCTTAATCTTGAAATATTTGAACATGGGATTGTGAGCTATTAGGATGATATGGAGATCTCACTATCACAGTTTCTACAATAAGCTTTGAGTTGTCCTAGATACAGATTGTCAAGGCATAGTACAATGAGTTTGAGCCATCACTTGTGCATAGAAAATACTTCTGATTCTCAAAGGATATGAATATTCAGAAATAAACTATTTTTTTTTTTAAGAAAATGCAATTTAGTAGCTTCATTGTATGCCCAATATTTTTTGGTCAATTGAGCATTAATTACTTTGTAAATGTATGTGTATATCAAGTATTTTACTCAGTGAATGAAATTTAGCTAATTTTTTTCAAAGTGTTTGAATGTTACATTTTCTTCTATTGTGTTCATATAATTCAAAATCTCTAATGAATTGCCAATCAATTATTTAAATAAGCTAAATTTGATTTTGTGTGTATCAATTTGCATAGATGATATCGGATAAAAGCCCACAATTGATTGCACAAATTGTGACTTTTTGTGCACAATCAATTGCCCTCCTTTGCTTGGATATTATTTACAATCGATTCATAGTGAATGATTAGGATCTGTTAGGCACTTCAACAATCGTGCAATCGATTTGGATCTAATAGGCACTAGACATGTTACAATTTCACAATCAATTACATAATCGATTAGGAGCAAATTTGTTTTGTTTAAACTTGACTAATAATGGTACACAATCAATTATGCAATCAATTGGTCTGTACTCTAGCAACATGAATGCATTTTGTGCCCAATAAATTGGCATCCAAAATCAAATTTACAACCTTGACACGACAATAATCTAAACAATACATGGATTACCAAAATCAAATTTACATCCAAATACATCATCCATAAAGAAGCCATCCAAATTACATCATCCTTAAAAAGTCACAAGTCACTAGTCACTTTTGGTAAAAGGGTTAAGCATCCCTGTCCATTTGTTGGGCTTCAATCATCGCCGAAACCTTCACTTCCATCAAATTTCTCCTCACTATAGGAACATGAAATGGTATGTATCATGTGGGATGGCCTCATCCACATATAAATCATCAAAAGTACATGATTCATTATGAAGGTCAATATGAGGAAGGTAAGGATATTATGTTATCATGAGTGTCGCAAACCAAATGTCTAAGAATTTTGAGTGGATACTTGCTCTCATTAGAATGTAGACATTTTTTTTTGCTCTAGTTAGAAACTAAATCTTATACCACAGTTAGTGCATCTTTTTTTTTTTTTTTTATCAGCAAAAAAACTTTATTGATGTAATGGAGCATACAAGTATGAGGGTACATCAACAAATGGGAAAGGAAAGAACAAGCATTACAGGTCTGCTCTTGATTCCAACAAATTGGACACCAAGAGAGAGCCATACAGAAGCCACAGAGAAGGATGAGGAAAGAGTTGCAGGTGCCGAAGGGGCAAACAGAAATTAGCTGTTTACCAACAGGGGAAATGGGAGTGACATGCAAGTGTAACTATGAAGATTCTATCTTGGANAAAATAGGGGAACAATGAAACAAGTGATATGTACAATGCTCAAACTGAAAAATACAGTTCTACAACATTGAAGAGTGACCAAAAATATGCACATTTACAGTAGATGACATCCTCCAATTCAGTATGTAGATATGCTAACATAGCATGCAAAATATGAGCCAAAAGAGAGCTATAACATGAGGTAGCAAAAGGATGCACCAAACAGCCTTGGACCTTAACATAACATGACAAGAGGACAAAATAAGACTCTTTCCTAGCCTGATGAAGGCTCAAAAACAGAAGCATGGTGAGCTAGCAAGACATGCGAAAATAAGGGACTAAAGGGGGTATAACATGAATACCAAAAACCACCAAATAGCCTAATACCCTTAACAAAACATGACAATATAGGCCAAAATAAGGCTCTTTTCAGACCTGATGAAGGCCGAAATCAGAAGCCAAATAAACTTAAAAAGGCATGCAAAATGGGGTCAAAGAGAGATATAAAGGAAAGTATAACATGGAGACCCCAAACAAAGTTTATCCCTTCTACAATATTGTAGAGGGACACAAAATAAGCTCACTCACAGTTCATGACATGTTCCAAAACAGATTTCATGTAGGTCAAATAAATCATGCAAGTTTACGGTAAATTGAAGGAATTGTGAAGCAAGTGCATGATAGAGAGGCCAAACAGGGTTGAGCCCTTCTTCAATATTTAAGAGGGGCTCAAAATAGGCCCACTTACAGTTTATGTCATGCTCGAAAACAGATCACTCATAAGCTAAATATTTAATGCAAAATATTGACATAGAAGATGCTATTGAAGCAAGTGTGCCATAGAGAGGCTCAAACAGGGTTGAGCCCTTAATCAAAGATCAAAATGAACTCAAAAGGGGACCACTTTCAGTAGGGGTCGAAGCTCAACACAATATGGAAATAGGGTTAAGAAAGGAAGCAAGAAAATGGTACAAAAGAGGGATTTGAGATTTACCCTTGAAGACAAGACTTTTGCTACCTCTTTGCTTGATGAAAATTGCTTCTAAACCTCCCAAGAACTCCTCCTTGCTGCTGAAAATGAAGTGGTGTTGGTGGTGCTAGGAGATGATGAACAAATGAGCTAGGGACTTGAAGAGTTTTTAGGGTTTTGGAGATGAAGATGGAATCAAAGGGAGATGAAGTCTTGAGAGAAAATTTTCCAACCCTAACAAAGGAGCTCATCAGCCCCTTAAATGGACCAAAAAGGGGTGTAAAGGGAAGGGAAATGCACCCAAGCTTTCCCTCCCAAAATATCCCTCGGAGGCAGAAGATATTTTGAAAAACAGCTGGACAGTGTAAAGTGATCAAAAGGGGGAAGCAGGCCGGCCAGGTGCTTTTCTTGAAGATGGCCGGCCGGCCACCCCACTGGTCGGCCAGCCCTCCACTCCCCATGGCGGCCGGCCATGCCAAAAATGAAGTCAACAATTACTGGCCGGCCACCATATTTTAGTGTCCTCCCAGGTGTGTAGAACAAGGTCCCATGGTTGGAATTTGACAACTCTGGAACAGGAGTCACAACATTGCATTTGAAGGAGAGGCTCAAAAAGAAAATCATAATTACTCGGCCGGCCATCACTTTTTAGGGTCCTCCCATGTGCCTTCATCACAAATATGTGGTTTTGGTTGGAAGAAAATGGCCCTAGGGTGTTCAATATTAGCCCGGAAGTGAGAAAAACGGGCGCCGGAGGAGCATAACTGGTTATCTGAGATAATTGCCGGCCTCCCACCCTCCAGTGATCTTCCTGGTGCTAAAACAGAGGTACCTGCCAAAATTGAACAAAAACTGATGCAAAATGAATGCTCGGGGACCAAACCGCGAGGTTCGGGGCCCGAAAACCGGCTGTAAGCACCGAAAGTGGCATTCAGCCACGAAGTGGGTATCTGAGACCCCAGTGTCCCTCGTTATGATAAAACAGAGGCACTTGCCAAAATTGAACAGAAACCGGTGCAAAATGAATGCTCGGGGCCCAAACCGCGAGGTTCGGGGCCCGAAAACCGGCTGTAAGCACCGAAAGTGGCATTCAGCCACGAAGTGGGTATCTAAGACCCCAGTGTGCCTCGTTATGATAAAAAGAGGTACATGCCAAGAACCGGAGGAATCGGAGACGGTTGGGCGGGTCCCGAACCGAGGCACACGGCCTGACGGCTCCGAAAACCGGGAACCGGGCTCCGAAATGGGCAAAATGGCCTACGGCCACAAAACGTAGCGCACCGGCCACTGAGAGATGATCTGCAAAACCTCTCCCTCCCCTCAGGAAAGAAAAAGAGAAAAACCGAGTCTGGTTCGCAAACCGAGGCAAGGCACAGAAGAGGATTCGGAAGTCCGGAGGCAGGGCGCACGGCCGCGACTCTGAGACTTCTGAACGAGCACAATATGCAACATCACTGAGTGCTCAATCGGTGACATCTGAGTCTTAAGGTCGGTCAAAAAATGGGGTGTCTACACAACACAACTCGGTTGTCCCTTTGAACCTAGATCTTGGGATCTCCAATCAACTAGGTTGGGTTGCCGTTGTGGTAACTCTTATTTAATAGGCTTTAGTCCCATTCCCCTCGATGAATTCTCAACTAACTCTCTTGCTAACCCTTTGGTTAGTGGATCCGCTATGTTGTCTTTAGACTTCACATAATCAATGGAAATAATTCCATTAGAGAGTAGTTGTCTTACGGTATTATGTCGACGACGAATATGTCGAGACTTACCGTTATACATATGACTCTGTGCTCTACCTATTACAGATTGACTATCGCAATGTATGCATATAGCAAGCACCGGTTTTGGCCATATTGGAATATCTTCAAGAAAGTGGCGAAGCCATTCTGCTTCTTCCACTGCTTTGTCTAAAGCTATGAATTCTGATTCCATAGTAGACCTAGCAATACAAGTCTGTTTGGAAGATTTCCAAGATACAGCCGCACCACCAAGAGTAAAGACATACCCACTGGTGGACTTCAAGTCTCTAGTATCCGATATCCAATTTGCATCACAGTATCCTTCAAGTACTGCTGGATATCTAGTATAATTAAGCCCAATATTACAAGTAAATCGAAGATATCTTAGAACCCTTATAATTGCTTTCCAGTGTTCTACTCCCGGGTTACTCGTATATCTACTTAATTTACTTACTGCATAAGCTATATCCGGGCGAGTGCAGTTCATCAAGTACATTAAGCTTCCAATAATTTAGGCATACTCTAATTAAGAAATACTTTCCTGTACATCTTAGATAGAAACAAATTAACATCTACAGGTGTTCTAGCAAGATGATCATATCTTTGCTGAATTTGTCAAGTATTTTCTCAATGTAATGAGATTGTGACAAAGCATATCCTTCTGATGTTTTGGTAATTTTCATACCAAGAATTACATCAGCAAGGCCCATGTCCTTCATGTCAAAATGTTTATTCAACATTTTCTTAGTAGTTTTAATCATATCATTATTACTACCTATGATGAGCATATCATCCACATAAAGACATACAATGACATAACCTGTATCTGTGTTTTTAATATAAACACATTTGTCACACTCATTAATTTTAAATCCATTTGACATCATTGCTTTGTCAAATTTCTCATGCCATTGCTTTGGCGCTTGTTTTAAACCATATAATGATTTAACCAATTTACACACTTTCTTTTCTTTTCCTGGAACAGAAAAACCTTCTGGTTGTTCTATGTAAATTTCTTCATTTAACTCACCATTTAAGAAAGCGGTTTTCACATCCATTTGATGAATTTCTAGATTGTATAGAGATGCAATGGAATTAGCATTCTAATGGATGTTATTCTAGTAACCGGTGAGTATGTTCAAAGTAATCAAGACCTTTTTGTCTAAATCCTTTGACCACAAGTCTTGCCTTGTACTTGTCAATTGATCCATCCGCTTTCATTTTCCTTTTGAAAATCCACTTGTACCCAAGAGGTTTAACCTGGTGGCAAATCCACCAATTCCCAAGTGTGATTTTGCAAGATGGATTCAACTTCACTATTGATAGCTTCTTTCCATAAAGGAGCTTCAGGATGGACATAACCTCTTTAAAAGTTAAAGGCTCATTTTCTAACAAAAATGTTAGGAAATCTGGACCAAAAGATTTTGAGGTTCTAGCACGTTTACTACGCCTAGGTTCCTCTTCCTCATTTTGGTCTAACTCTTGCTCTTGTTCTTGATCATGTTCTTGATCTTGACTAGTAATAGCATCATGAGATCTTTTATTGTTACTAGTCTCTTGTCCAGTCTTATTTGGAAATACAGTTCAAAGAATGATGCATTCCGAGACTCAATAATAGTATTTACATGCATTTCGGTATGTTCTGATTTATGAATCAAAACCGATATGCACTACTATTCTTAGCATAACCAATGAAAATGCAATCAATGGTCTTAGGACCTATCTTAGTCTTTTTAGGACTAGGAATAGCCACTTTAGCCAAACACCCCCACACTTTTAAGTATTTGTAGGATGGTACTCTTCCATGCCACAATTCATAAGGTGTTTGATTCACTTTCTTTCGGGTATTTATTTAAAATATAATTAGCAGAAAGTATTGCTTCCCCCACAAGTTCTAGGTAATCCAAACTTATTAACATGGCATTCATCATTTCTTTTAAAGTCCTATTTTTCCTTTCAGCAATTCCATTTTGCTGAGGTGATAAGGAGCGGTGGTTTGATGAATTATTCCATGTTCTTTACAAACTCACCAAAAGGTGATTCATATTCACCACCTCTATCACTTCTAGTTTTTTTATTTTCTTACCAAGTTGATTTTCAACTTCATTCTTATATTGAATGAAAGTTTCCAAAGCTTCATCCTTGGTTCGAATTAAATAAACATAACTATATCTAGTATAGTCATCTATAAAAGTGATAAAATATTTTTTCCCACCTCTAGTTTGAATTGATTTAAAATCACAAATGTCACTATGAATTAATTCAAGTGGTTCCGTACTTCTTTCAATTGAATGAAAATAGTTTTAATAATTTTGCCTCAACACAAATTTCACATTTATGATTTGAATCAATGTCAAATTTAGGCAAACATTCCATATTAATTAATCTACGCAAAGATCATAATTAACATGTCCTAGTCTACCATGCCATAAATTTGAAGACTCAAGCAAGTAAGAAGAAGATGTATTATTATTAATAACTAAGGGTACAACGGTCATTACATTTAACTTGAAAAGGCCATCAGACATGTAACCTTTTCCTACATACATCCATTCTTAGTAAGTACAAATTTATCACTTTCAAATACTAGCCTAAACCCATTCTTACTCAACAAAGATCCGGAAACAAGATTCTTGGAATGTCCGGTACATGCAGCACATGTTGAGAGTGAGTTCCTTTCCAGATGTCATCTTGAGTACAATCTTTCCTTGTCCTTCAACTTTGGAAGTTGAGGAGTTGCCCATAAAAAGTTGTTCACCATTGTCCACTGTAGAATAAGATGTGAACATCTTTTTGTCGGCACAAATATGGTGAGTAGCACCAGTGTCCACCCACCATTCTTTAGGATTTCCGACAAGATTTGCCTCGGAAACAACTGCAAAAAGATTGATATCATCTAACCATTGGAAATATTGTCCACTTCGTCATTTGGGCTTGAGCAGGCTTCTTGCTTGTTCTTCTTTTGCTTTTGCCTTTGCTACGGAATCTTTGGCCCGATGTCCCTCTTTGTCACAGATGTAACATTTGCCATTAAACTTGTACTTTTTATTTCCCCCCCCCCCCTTTAGAGCCTTGTGATGAACTTTCTCCAGAAGACTTTCGTTTCTTGGTTTTTGAAGCATGTTCCACCACATTTGCCTTAGACTCCATAGAATGCTTACCAGCCCGCTTTTCAGAATTGCGTCGTCCTCCTCAATCCTCAAACGCACAATTAATTCTTCCATAGAAATTTCTTTGCGCTTGTGTTTGAGGTAGTTTTTGAATTCCTTCCAGCCTTTTGGTAATTTCCCAATTAAGGCTACAACTTGGAAGGATTCACTGAGAGACATGCCTTCTCGTGAATGTCATGCAGAATGAGTTGGAAATCTTGAACTTGGCTGATCACAGTTTTTGAATCAACCATTACAAAATCCAGGAATCTGCCAACCACAAATTTCTTTGAGCCGGCATCTTCCGTTTTGTATTTTTTCTCCAAAGACTCCCAAAGTTCCTTTGCTGTCTTGATAGGACTGTAGACGTTGTATAATGTGTTGTCAAGTCCGTTCAAGATGTAGTTCCGGCAAAGGAAATCGGCATGTTTCCAGGCATCAACCGCCGCAACCACTTGCCGGTCGGTTTCATCCTCTTTCAAGATAGGAGCATCTTCACGGAGGAAACGAGCCAGGTTCAGAGTTGTAAGATAGAACAACATTTTCTGTTGCCATCTTTTAAAGTCAGTTCCTGAGAACTTCTCTGGCTTTTCACCGTGATTTACCCGTACTGTTACAACAGGAGAGAGGGTGGCGTCATTGCAGCCACCACAGTAGTACTTGTTTGGGCATTAGTTTCAGTAGCCATCAATTCTAATTTATAAAACAAAATTATAATTAGAATTTATACTGCACAGAAAATTAATCCAAATTCACAGAATTAAATTCTGTAAAAATAAAAGAAACAAGAATGTAACTTTTATTTTTCAATTAATTTGGAAATAAAATAAAATGTTATTTAGCCAAATTAATTCCACACAGAAAATTAAATTTCTGTAAAATAAAAGAAATAAGAAAATAATTTTTATTTTTCAATTAATTTGGAAATAAAATAAAATTCTATTTAACCAAATTAATTCCACACAGAAAATTAAATTCTGTAAAATAAAAGAAATAAGAAAATAACTTTTATTTTTTTCCAATTAATTTGGAAATAAAATAAAATTTTATTTAACCAAAATAATTCCACACAGAAAATTAATTTCTGTAACACTTCAATAATTAAAATACTAAAACAGAATTTTAAGTAATGAAATACAGAAAACAATTTCTAAAACCCAAAATTAATTTTTGAAAAAATTCCACAAAAATATATTCTGAATTGTTAATGACACCAGTATCGTACTACTAGTTGTTAAAGAAAATAGACAGTATATTACTACTATCTGTCAAATAGCATATAATCATTATTTGTTTTTCCAACCAGAATATTATTTTGTAAATCCACAGAAAATAATTTTCTTAAAAGAAGAAAGAGAAAAGGAAACAAACGAAAAATTCTGTAAACAGAATAATTGGATCTGTCTTAAGATTGTTGGAACAATCTTCTGTGTAAATAAAATAAATTGAAATAATTCAAACAAAATAAAATAAAACTTACAGAATTTAATTTGTTGAACCGAATCAATAATTAAAGACCAAGTCGAGTGTGTGACATTCTGTCCTTAAGACAGATTCGCCCCGCTCCGGTGCTTACGGTTATGTGGTGTCTATCTCCCAGGATACAATGATCTTCACAAATTTGTAGTAGCACTTCAAACAAATTTGTCCGGCGAACTAGAATCTTGTGTTCTATAACTCTCTGAAATTTATTCTAAATCTAATATGAAGAATAAAGGACGCAAGAGAGCAAAATAAAGGCAAGGAAAATGAATTTTTGGAATCAATCAAAATTGGAATGGGGCTGCCTTTATATAGGCTTTGTTGGCACCTATTCAATTTGAATAGAAAAGGTATGAAGAAGGGACATAATCATTCCTTTAAAATAAAGAGACACCATGAAAGATTTGCACCCTTTCATTCAAATGGAGGTTTGACCCTTCCTTTAAAACAAAAAGACACCATGAAAGGTTACACCATTTCATTCAAAATGGAGTCTATTTCAATTCACAACTACCTTTTATAAATTTTCCAACAGTGTAATGTCTTTGTTTTCATCCCCTGCATGTGAGAAGAATGACTTAATTTGGAGCGCATGACAACATGCTAAATCAAGTGTGATTTTGAAACATAAATCTCATGTGTAGTTTGGATATGATGTCCTTTATATTATTGAGAATGTAATTAATCTATTAATGAATATTGAAATTGTTGTTAAATTTTGAAATATGATATCTAAATATTTGAAATGTATATGAATTCCAGATATGAACTTTTGTCAAGTACTTGGTATATTGTGGGATGAATGGTGTCGCTAAACCCATGTGAGCACATTAGAGCTTCGTAACAAATAATATCACATAAGTCAACCATTACTTACATTGGTGCTATTTATATAAAGGCTAACCATTGAATTCGCAAAGGCCAATGTGGTGGGTCCAACATGCTCCTTATTTTTTTAATTATCTAAAATTGATTGTCTGTTTTTGTAGCTAATTTTGGTTTCTAATTTAATTATCTTATGATTTTTGAATAACAATGTCATGATACATAGAAGGGGGTGGTTGGTCAATGACATGAGATGGTGGTTGGCTTTGATTGGGGTGATATTACGTTGGGAGTGCCTGGTGGGTGGGTTGTTTTGGTTTTTATTGTGTACATCTTTGGGCTTCTCCTGCTAATTTGAGTTTGGTTTATTTTCTTTGGGATCAATGTACAATACTATGTGTTTGTTTTTTACCCCACCATTTTAAAGCATATAGATAGGAGTTTGCGTTATCACAAATAATAGTGGCATGAAACGAAAGCAGTCTAAGTTGGGAAATCATTCTTGGATTTTGTGTTCATTTATCACAAATTAAGCTATGATTTTATTTATTTATTTTACTTTTGTAGTTATATGATTAATTTAATGAAAATTTTGTTGGAACTCCCTTTATTATAAGTTTTTACTAGCATAACATAAATAAAAGAAATTATTAACTCAAGTCTTCTAATTATTCGAAGACCAGATGATGACTAAAGTACTCTCCCATAAAACCAACCATTGCACTCTAGTATCTTGTTAACAAAAATATATTTGATTCATTTAAAAATTTTAAAATATGATAATTTTGGAGGTGAAAGTGGATGTGGTAGTAGGGTGGTAGCAATGGCGGTGGTGGTGTAAGGAGTGACAATGGTGGTGGTAGAGTAGTAATGAGTAGTGGAGTTGAAATGGTGGTAAGGAGTGGCGATGATAATAACGGTGGTGATGGTGGTTGTGAAATTGGTGGTCATAGTGTAAGAGGCGGTACCTGTTTTCCAATCCATTTGAATCCAATTGTAATTGAGTTTCCAGGATAAAACTCAGCCCAAGCCCAAGGATGAACTCATGAAAAGGTCTAGTTTATGGGACCCTTTTCGCACATTTTGAGTTGTATGTGTGAAAGGTGCTTTATTTTGTTGATGCAGGTTCTTCACCGCACATCTTTGTAAGGGTGATTAGAACTTGGTTGGGTATGACTTATGGGATAGTATTTATGTTTCATTGTATTTTCATATGTACCATGATGTGGAATCTAGGGTTTTTTATTTGGGTTTTGAAAATCTATATTATGTGTATATGATCTAATAAGAATTTAAAGCCCCATGCTATTTCCCTATTTCTATTTCACAATCATTGGGGTTTGATGTAATGAAAAGGTTGGAAAAATTTGGCAATTAGTGATTATACTTGTCACTGCAAGGGGCCTTTACCAATTAAAGAGTTCAAATGGAAAATTTTGGCTAAATTTACACATTTTGTTGAAAGATAATAATCAAGTTAAATTTTGTGTAAATATGCTTTGTTATATGCCCATTTAAAATTTTTGTCAATTATGTTTTTGCTTCATGGGCATATGATAATTATAAATTTTGCCTCTAATTTGTAGGTACAATTGTTTAGCTTTTGGAAAACTTGGTATGCTATTATCTATTGTTCGATTTGGCTTTGTGGCAAGTTTTGGGCAAGAAAAGCCTATAAATTTAAGCTTCTAGAAGAAGATATAAGATAGGTTGTAGGTGTGTGGGGATTGAATAGGACTACATATTGTTTGGCTTTGACTTTCTGAAGATAGTTCTCTGGCAATTATTACGTGTTGAGCTGTTTACACTTTTCTATAAACATTCAATTGAGTATATTTTAAGACATTCAGTGAAGCTCACGATGTGTAAATTTCTTTTCTAAAGCTGGGATGGTTATTTGAAGTCAAGGTTTCAACCACATTCATGTTTTTCAAATCTTTGTAATTAATGTGTGTTTGGTGTCTCCATGGAAGATTCAAGTATCTACCAGGCCACGTTAGAGCTTTTGGGATGCCTACTGGAGGCATTGGTATTACTCCAATGTTCCAAGTACCTAACTTGTTGATAAAAGATGAATAGCTTTCCCCAAACGAGGACTCTTTGTGTTGAACAAAAAAGATGTAGGTTGTCTTTTACCCCTCAAAAGCAAGTTTTATTCTTTTGAATTTTTTTATTGCAATCCCCTTACTTGTCATGAAAATATAGATAGATATTTCTATTACATGTTTAAATTAATTTGTTAATTTTATGTTATTTTTCATATAAAAAAAATTTGTTAGGTGCTTGCAATTGATATTTTTGTTGTGTAACAAATCATATTTATAATAAGGGTAAATTACACTAACACCCCCTGTGGTTTCTGTTAATACAAATCTGCCTTCACGTTTGAAAAATTACAGCTACCCCTTGTAGATTAAAATGACATATTTTCCCCTTAGCCTTTATACATATAAAATAATAAAATAATGCTAATATTTTGTTCATGTCATTTTAAGATAAATAACAATCATCTTCTTTGGTTTAATTCACACAAAAAATTAAATTTTTTTTTATTTTTATCGAATTTTTTATATATATTTTAAGCACTTTTTTAATTTTTTAGATACACCCAATCTAGATATACTTAAGTATAATATTTTGTGATTTTTTTTAAAAAAAATTCACCAAATTCAAAAAAAAAAATACAAAAATTCAGTAATACTGTAATATATGTGAATGACGGTGTTTGGTAATACTATAATAAATGTGGGTGAATAAACAAGAAAGAAAAATGGTGGAAATAAAAATGAAAATTATATTCATATATAAAAATTTATACAAAAAATATCATAAAAATGTTGTGATAGTGGTGTCGTAAATATAAATCATGTTTACGGTTGTTTTGTTCTAAAGTGAAAGGTCACCATTAAGTATATCATTGTGTTTCAAAATTTTATATAAAATTTATGTTTGTATATCATCACTCAATAGAATATGTTCAGGTAGAGTTTAATGATGGAAAGTTGTAGAATGTAGTCAGATGATAGGAAAAACAGTAGGGAAAAGGGCAAAATGGTCATTTAAAAATTTTAGGGCCTTACATCGCAATCCAAGGGGCAATTCGTAATGAGATTACAAACCTCAGGAAGGGGAATGTAATTTTTCAAACGTGAAGGGGGGATCTATATTAAAAGAAACCTCAAGGGGTGTTAGTGTAATTTACCCTTATAATAATTAATTCTGTGAAACAAATGTCATTGAATCTATTTGTGACGGCAACTAGATGGTCGCAAAAACGTAGTAAGCATTTTTTAAAAAAAATTTGCGATGGCAAAACAGTAGACGTAATAAGTTCGCTTTACAAAAAGTATTTTCCACCCCCATGTTTGCGTCCCCCATTTGCCGTTGCAAAAACTTTTTGCAATTGAATTTCTATTTTTTGTGACGCTTTAGCGGTTGCAAAAAGTACTTTTTTTAGTAGTGAGAAGTGTGGCCTGTCTGAAATTGAATTGATAAAAACAACTTAATTTATTTTCAAAGATCAATTGATTATCCCAGTTAAGAATCTACTGTCATTTTGTATAGTTGGTTATATGCATCCTTGATTTGGATATGGCTTTCTGGAGGTGGATGGTTAAACAGTTTTTGGAGGAAGAGGCTTATCAATATATATGTGGCTTTTGTGAAATATTTTTGATGTTGATAGAGGTTGTATCTGTAGTAGGGATCTTTGTATTTAGCTTGAAAAATTATGAATATTGAACTATAGAGATTTATTCCTCAAAAAGACTATAGAGATTTAAACAATATGGACTTTATTGGTTTTGTCTATAAAGCATGGCACGGACACGGACACGGAAATTTTAAAAAATATATTATTTATTTATTTATTTTAATATCAAATATCATTCATAAATTAATTTTTTTTTACAAATAAAAATAATTAATGTTTAACAAACAAGAATATTAAAAAAAATATAAATAAAAAGTAAAACAGGGAATAAAAAAGTTTTTTTTTTTTTTTGTTACCAAAATAAAATAGGTAAGAGAATAAAACAGTAAAGAGAGAGGAGAGAGAGAGAGAGAGAGAGAGAGCAACGGTCTTTATTTGGGTGGATATGAGAGAGATAGACAGTCAAAACACAGAAAATGAGAGAGAAAGAGTCAAACAAAGAAGCAAGAGGAGAATCGAACAGAGAAAGAGGGAGAGACGAACACAGTAAGAGAGAGAGAGGGACGAAAGAAACGAAGATTCGAAGAAGATGAAGGTGTTCTGTTTTGGGACATCTCCGAAAAGGGTTTCAAAAATCTTGGACGAAGCAAAACCAGAGTTAGAATCGCCATTGTTGGGTGGATCTTTGGGCTTCTTTGCCATTACATTATTCGATTCCATTAGTTGAGCCTAGAGGAGTGACTGTGAAGAAAGAATTCAAATTTGAGGGTTGGGATCACAAAGAGCACCAACCAGAGGGAAAGAGGGAGATAAACACACAGATTGGAAGAACACACCTTGATCTAGGGCTTCAACAGGTTCTTCACCCTTTCTCTTTCTCTATCTCTGTTTATGTCTCTGTCTCTGTCTTCAATGGTTAACTGTTTCTCTCTCTATCGCCAATGGGGTAGGGTTTGTGGCTCCAATGTGTCCATAACGTATCCGAGAGTGTCCAAGAGTGTCTAGCTGTGAAAAAGAGGGGGGGACGTTAGGTAGAGTGTCTGACACGTGTCCGACGCATGTCCAACACCCATACGTTGCCTCCAGAGAGGTGTACGTGCTTCATAGGGTTTTGTGTCTTTGTTCAACTTCATTTGCCTCTTGAGAAATTACATGCTTTTGAATTTTTTTTTTATTATTTTGTTGATATGACTTCTTTTTTTTTTTTTTTTTGGGGGGGGGGGGGGGGGGGGTTATGTAAGGTGCTTTAATGGTAGATCCCCTCACTTTTAGTTTTCATGTTTTGAAGGACTCCTGTGGAGCTTCTGTTCTTTCCCACTTGTTCTTTCATATTGGCTGACTCTTTTCACATGGTAAGAATATCTTTATTCTTGCTTTTAGTTTTAAATTTATTTGATTGCTATTTATCAAAAAAAATAGATAAATAAATAAAATATAAATAATTTATTTGATTACTACTTCAATAGTTAATGGAAACTGATTTTTATACTGTTGCTTCTTTTTTTAAACTTGTAGATTTGGATGCTTGCCATTTCAAGTTCACTCTAAAAAATTGTGTAGATTTTTCTTTTTGTTATGAATACTTTGGTGTGGTCAGTCAGCATGTTAATAATAAGAAGCATAGATATTGCAATGACACAGTCAAAAGAAAAGCATGTTGAACCTGATATTAGGATGAAATTCTTGCTGCAACAGCAATCTATAAGCTTGAAGACATCTAGCCTCCAAATGCACAATAGGCCACCAACACTGCCATCTGAATCCAGCCCCAATAAATCCATCTCTTCATAAGGCCAAATGGTTTTCACAAAGTATTCGTCCATAGTATTTCTTTTTGTTCTTGCAGTAATAAAACATCCACCTTCCTATCCTTCACCAGATTTTTTATCTTCCCCTTTTTTCTGGCCTTCTTAGCCCTCTTACATTCCAAGATAGAATCTTCATAGTTACACTTGCATGTCACTCCCATTTCCCCTGTTGGTAAACAGCTAATTTCTGTTTGCCCCTTCGGCACCTGCAACTCTTTCCTCATCCTTCTCTGTGGCTTCTGTATGGCTCTCTCTTGGTGTCCAATTTGTTGGAATCAAGAGCAGACCTGTAATGCTTGTTCTTTCCTTTCCCGTTTGTTGATGTACCCTCATACTTGTATGCTCCATTACATCAATAAAGTTTTTTTGCTGATAAAAAAAAAATGCACTAACTGTGGTATAAGATTCAGTTTCTAACTAGAGCAAAAAAAAATGTCTACATTCTAATGAGAGCAAGTATCCACTCAAAACTCTTAGACATTTGGTTTGCGACACTCATGATAACATAATATCCTTACCTTCCTCATGTTGACCTTCATAATGAAGCATGTACTTTTGATGATTTATATGTGGATGAGGCCATCCCACATGATACATACCATTTCATGTTCCTATAGTGAGGAGAAATTTGATGGAAGTGAAGGTTTCGGCGATGATTGAAGCCCAACAAATGGACAGGGATGCTTAACCCTTTTACCAAAAGTGACTAGTGACTTGTGACTTTTTAAGGATGATGTAATTTGGATGGCTTCTTTATGGATGATGTATTTGGATGTAAATTTGATTTTGGTAATCCATGTATTGTTTAGATTATTGTTGTGTCAAGGTTGTAAATTTGATTTTGGATGCCAATTTATTGGGCACAAAATGCATTCCTATTGCAAGAGTACAGACCAATTGATTGCATAATTGATTGTGTACCATTATTATCAGTCAAGTCTAAACAAAAAAAAATTGCTCCTAATCAATTATGTAATTGATTGTGAAATTGTAACATGTCTAGTGCCTATTAGATCCAAATTGATTGCACAATTGTTAAAGTGCCGAATAGATCCTAATCATTCACTATGAACTAATTGTAAATAATATCCAAGCAAAGGAGGGCAATTGATTGTGCACAAAAAGTCACAATTTGTGTAATCAATTGTAGGCTTTTATCCATCATCTA
This sequence comes from Camellia japonica, assembly GCA_030407325.1. NCBI lineage: Eukaryota > Viridiplantae > Streptophyta > Magnoliopsida > Ericales > Theaceae > Camellia > Camellia japonica. The sequence goes on along the minus strand of JAPPVO010000036.1, from coordinate 81,965,630 downwards.
TGCAAATTGATACACACAAAATCAAATTTAGCTTATTTAAATAATTGATTGGTAATTCATTAGAGATTTTGATTATATGAACACAACAAAAGAAAATGTAACATTCAAACACTTTGAAAAAAATTAGCTAAATTTCATTCACTAAGTAAAATACTTGATATACACATACATTTACAAAGTAATTAATGCTCAATTGACCAAAAAATATTGGGCATGCAATGAAGCTATTAAATTGCATTTTCTTTTCTTTTTTTTCTTAAAAAAAAAAAAAAAAAGGTTCTTTCTGAATATTCATATCCTTTGAGAATCAGAAGCATTTTCTACGCACAAGTGATGGCTCAAACTCATCATACTATGCCTTGACAATCTGTATCTAGGATAGCTCAAAGCTTATTGTAGAAACTGTGATAGTGAGATCTCCATATCATCCTAATAGCTCACAATCCCATGTTCAAATATTTCAAGATTAAGAAACAAATTGACGGTCTTCTCAACATATGCATCTTTCTAGCCCATGCCAATCATCATATACCAATGTGATGGAGTCCACCGAAATGCTAGGGAACATAGCTCTCCGAGGTTGTTTAAGAGGTGACCTACCTATAACAAAGAAATAGCTCATGTTCTTCCAATTTAAAATAAAATAAAGGAGAAATAAACTTCATGTTCTTTCATTTTTTTTCCTACCCACTTACCAAAAACATTTTTTTTTTCTGTTTCAGATTTTTAAATCTAGTATTTAAACAAATCTTATGATCTAATACTTACCTGGAGTACTTGAACTCAAATTCCAACATATTCTAATAATCTAAATAAAAATTCTAGCATGTTAAAAATGATTATAGCACCTAATCACAATCTCTAACAGTCCACTTAAACACAGTGTCTCATCAAGAGTGAAATGATGGTAACATGTAACAAATCATATTCCAACTCTTAAACATGATTTTGAGTTTTTAAAGTTCAATTTCAGAAATAAGACACTTTGTTATAATATATTTTTATATATTATATCTAACTTGTGGAAACCGAATTCAATTTGGTAACAACTATGGTTTTTTGATAAAAGAGCCAAGATTTAATAATATATATATATATATATATATTTACAAGGTGCCGCAGATAGAGTTTTTGTTCTTCTTCGGTGGTGCATTTTTCAGACTCATGCTTGGAAGTCTTTCTTGATTTTCAATCTTTGGATGCTTTAAAGAATTGTCAGTGTGTTCGGGTAATTTGGTTCGTTATTTTGGATCTTCTTCAACTCTGGTTTCGAAGACTTTTATTCGTCTATTTGGTGAGGTATTTCCTCTTGTTTATTTGTGATTATTTGGAATTCACCTAAGGGTGGTTTGTGAGACCATTCGTGTCTCGTTTGTAATCATTTGGAAATTTTTTGGTTGATAGTGAAATCGAATTTCAATCCTGTGGACGTACCTCACATTGAGGGAACCACATAAATATATATATATATATATATATTATAACCAATACCAAACCAAATTAAACTCTTTTAATAAACCAATTGGGTCTCAGCTTTTGATTTAATTTTCCACATTAGTTTTTATTCCTATTGATTGATTTACTTGTGGGAAATCATATATTTTCCATAACAACTGGTATCAGAGCTTACAGTTTATTTAGGTTTATTTATTTGTGTAAATCAATGGAGGGGAATGTGGGTCGCATGTCTAGCTTCAATGGAAGCAATTGGGTAACTTGGAAAACTAAAATGGAGGACCTATTATTTTGTAAAGATTTGTATGGGCCTATTGAGGGTGATAGTGGCAAACCCGAGGGTATGCAAGATGATGAATGGAAGAGGCTTAATCGAAAAGTCATTGGTGTTATCCGTCAATGGATTGATGACAGTGTGTTTCATCATGTTGCTACTGAAACTTCTGCACATGAGTTATGGAAAAAATTAAAAGGCCTTTATGATAGGAAATTAGCCACAAATAAAGCTTTTTTGTTTCGTAAGTTGGTTAACTTAAAATATAAAGAGGGCAACCCTATTATGGAACATCTAAATGAAATAAAGAACATTGTTAACTAACTTGTTTCTATAAAAATTGTTTTTGACAATGAGTTTTAAGCTTTGATTCTACTTAGTTCTTTGCCCGAACGTTGCAAGACTTTGGTTGTGATAGTTAGTAATTTGGCACCTGATGGAGTTGTCACAATGGGCCAAGTCACTAGTAGCTTGTTGAATGAAAAAACTAAAAGAAAATCAGTGGGTTCCTCTCATTCGGAAGCATTTGTTGTGAGAGGCCGAAGCAAAACAAGGGGGAGAAGTAAGACTCCTCATGGTCGTGATCAAAGCCGTGACAAATCAAAAGATGGTTCTTTTTCAAAGAAAGACATTGAGTGCTATTATGGCCATGAGAAAGGGCACATGAAGCGAGAATGCCGAAAGCTCAAGAATAAGAAGAAAAGGCGTGACAAAAGTGTGGATAAGAAGCAAGAAGACACAACAGCAGTTACTACCAATGGTGATCTCATGGTCGTTTGTGAAGATGATTGTATCAATTTTGTGGGCCAAGAGAGCAATTGGGTGATTGATTCTGGTGCTTCTTTTCATGTGACTTCTCGAGTTGATTTCTTCACTACCTACACCAAAGGAGATTATGGCTCTATTCGAATGGGTAATGAAGGTTTGTCCAAGATTATTGGCATAGGTGATGTTTGCTTGGAAACAAATTTGGGCTGCAAGTTGTTGCTTAAAGATGTGAGGCATGTTCCTGACATTCACCTCAATTTGATCTCTACTGGTAAGCTAGATGATGAAGGCTTCAACAAGAAATTTGGTGATGGAATATGGAAGCTCACAAAGGGTTCTTTGGTGGTGGCTAAATGCAAGAAGACTCATACACTTTATTCGATGCAAGGAAAAATTTGTAAAGGTGTTGTCAATACACTTCAAGATGATACTTCTACCGAATTATGGCACAAGCGGCTTGGGTACATGAGTGAAAAAGGGCTGCAAGTTTTATTCAAGAAAGAGCTTCTACCCGGTTTGAAAGGTACACATCTTAAAACCTGTGTTCATTGTTTGGCGAGTAAACAACATAGAGTTTTGTTTTCATAAAAATGTTGCTTCTAGAAAAGAAAATATTTTGGAGTTGATTCATTCGGATGTTTGTGGTCCTTTGAAAGTTAGAACACATAGTGGTGCATTTTATTTTGTTACTTTCATTGATGATTATTCAAGGAAAGTTTGGGCTTTTATACTAAAAACTAAAGATCAAGTTCTAGAAGTATTTAAGCATTTTCAAGCCATGGTTGAAAGAGAAACAGGGCAGAAATTGAAGTACATCCGATCAGACAATGGTGGTGAATACATGGGGTCATTTGATGAGTATTGTCGCAGCCAAAGTATTCGACACCAAAAGACAGTTAAGAAGACTCCTTAACAAAATGGCATTGCCGAAAGGATGAACCGCACCATTGTGGAAAGAACAAGGTGTTTGCTTTCACAAGTTAAATTGCCAAGATCCTTTTGGGGTGAGGCAATGAAGACAGCAGCTGACATGATCAATTTGTCTCCTTCCTATCCTTTGAATGGTGACGTTTTAGAAAGAGTTTGGACTGGAAAAGATGTGTCTTATAAGCACTTGAGAGTGTTTGGTTGCCGAGCTTTTGTTTACATTCCAAAGGATAAGAGGTCCAAACTTGATAGCAAGTCAAGAAAATGTATTTTTCTTGGCTATGAGCGTAATGAATTTGGTTATAGATTGTGGGATCCAGTCGACAAGAAAGTCATTCGAAGCCGTGATGTTGTGTTTCTTGAAGACCAAACAATTGAAGACTTTGGCAAAAGTGATCAACCGAAGCCAAAAACTAGTGATCTCATTGACATGGATCAATCTCCTTCATCTTCAGTTGATGATGAAAATGGGAGCCACCTATTGAAGATGTAGAGGATGATGCTAATCCTAATGAAGTTGAGCCAGAAATTGAGGAAAAGCATCCAATTCAAGAACCGCCACCACAACTTAAGTTGAGGAAATCTACAAGGGACCGACAACCTTCAAGAAAGTATCCTCCCAATGAATTTGTGTTGATTTCCGATCAAGGGGAGCCCAAGAGCTACCAAGAAGCAATTGAGCATGCAAAGAAAGGTGATTGGAAAAAGGCCATGGAAGAGGAATTGAATTCCTTGCTTGAAAATCACACTTATGATTTAGTGAAGTTGCCTAAGGGGAGGAAAATTCTGAAAAATAAGTGGGTTTTCAAATTGAAGAATGATGGAAGAATCTAAGATACAAGGCACGTCTTGTTGTGAAAGGCTTTGGGCAAAAGAAAGGTATTAATTTTGATGAGATTTTCTCACCGGCTGTGAAGATGTCTTCTATTCGGGTTGTACTTGGCATGGCTACAAGTATGAACCGCATTTCTTCATGGTATCTTGAAGAAGAAATTTACATGGAGCAACCGAGGGTTTTGTGGAGAAAGGAAAAGAGAATTTGTTTGCAAATTGAAGAAAAGTTTGTATGGCCTCAAGTAAGCCCCATGGCAATGGTACAAAAAATTTGACTCTTTTATGATGAATAATGGTTTTTCTAAAACCACTTCAGACCATTGTATATTGAGTACAAAGGCTCTCCGACAGTTGGTACAGATTGATTCAATCCTTTAAAATAGTTTGGGGCAACCTGCCAGTTGAATTGTCGCAACTAGTGATCATTATTTGCCAAATTCCAATAACTAGAAGAAACCCCACATTGCTAATTGGAGTTGATAGCAGTTAAATTTAAATTTCTTTGGGGAAACTGTGTTTCAGTGAGACGAACTCAAAATAATGGCTACTTGCACCAAAGCACAGATGTTATTTGGATAATGAATTTATCAAGCGAAGCAGAACTCCTAAATGCCATGATAGCTAAACAACAATTTATGACACAAAGTGTTATGCAATCCCAACAAATTAAATTTAAAATTAAACACCAACCAATGCACACTAGCCAGTGGTCTGCAATTCTAAAAAAATTAAATTAAATTAAACACTACACACTAAACAATCCATTCCAAAACAATAAAATTAAAATTAAATATTAAATAAGTTAGACATCAAATTATCAAGAGCACCTCAAAAACCTGCAAGTGGTATGCAAACTTTCAGACATAACTAAGTTAAGAAACAACTAACATGCCTATGCAGTTCAATACAAAGCTAGACGTTTGGTCATTGACGGTCCATTAATGTGTAAATTTTGTTAAATTATCCATCTCTATAAATCCCAATGATAGAGATTATAAATCCGAATGACAGTTCATTAATGTGTAAATTTCGGTTGTGTATAGCATTTTCAAAATCACAAAATCACACCTGAAAAAATAAATCAAAATCTTCAATAAAAAATTAAAACCTAAGAGTAGGAGGAGAAATGTCTGCATTTGATAATTGAAAATGGAAGATCCAAAGTCTCCCCCATGTAAAATTGCACTTGTAAACCTTGCAAAACCCAGATTATAGCAAATATTATTGCACCTCTAAAGTCTTTAAACAAACTAAATGACTAAAAGAATTTCTCACTTATGCCTGATTTCATGAAGTGAACAAAATGTGCACGTTTTGTTAGGGTTGTATGCTTAATGGGTGATCATAGTTTGTGTCACCAGGTAAGCTTTGTTAACCAAGGGAAAACACCGCTCAATATGGTTGTGTGCCTAATGAGTATGTAATTATGTGCGCACAAAAGAACACGCGACACAAAGCACTCACTCACAAAAATATATTCAACACAACAATGTTTACAGTAAAATCATAAAATTCAAGAAAATCAAATAATCTGAAGCCTTGACAATGGAAATTATTGAACAAATACCTCAAGTAATACCAATTTCAGATTTTTTTTTTTTTAACTAAAATAATTTAAAACCAATACAGTAAAAAAGAAAACTCAAAAGGAACCTAATTTGCACATGCATTACTTGCATATATCCAATGATTGGTTACAAAAGCAGAATGAAAAAGATTTTAAGGTTGTTACATTTCACATAAACATTGATATGTAGAAATGAAAGTAGCAAATAAAAAATTAATGTGAAGCACAATGCTTTCCCCAACCAATGTGCTACGTTTTGAATGAGTTAAAATTCAAAAAATTTCAGTAAGATATATTTGATCATTGGATACCCAAGATATATTTGATCTATTTCAGTGAGCTAGATTTTAACCATTTTTGGTAGTCAAAATAATTTGAAAGATCTCATGCTTAACACTAATTTACGAAAAAGATTTACTTATCTTCTTTCTAGCAAGTAAAAAGGGCAGCACATTGAAATTCCTCTCCAAATGCTCTTCACTAAAGTTTATTTTTGTTGATCAAAAAAAAAAAAAAAAACTAATGCATTCTTACAAACATCTTAAATGCAATCAAAATTCAAAGAACAGTTTGAAAACAATCATTTAAAATCCGATTTGGAATAGTTTGGAACATTCTCTCATTCTTCAAATTATCTTAACTGCAATAAAAAAATCATTTAGAACAATTTGGAACCACTTAAATCCAATCAAATTCAAAACGTCTTAAACACTAGAGAGAAAAATAGTTTAAAACCGTTAACAAGTTTGGAAAAAACCCTTAAGTTGTAGTTTCACTAGCCCTAGTTCAAAATTATGAGATAATTTAAGATAATCCAAAGAATAAGAGACAAAATTGGATAAAAATCAAAGTGAATAAAGTTTTCCAAGCAGCAAAAAATGAAGGGCTAGTAAAAATTATAATAAATAGGTCATATGGGTTTCACCCCATGAACAATGAACTTAAAAGAAGTAAAAAATCAAGCAAAGAAGAGTTCACAAAATGGACCATAACATAATAATGAGAGAAAGAGAGAATATATCAACAGAAGAACACAAGAAGATGCATAGACTTCAACTGCTTCTATATAGTAACACAGAACAGGAATAAGGCTCACAAAATGGACCAACATATATACTAGATTTTAGGGGGAAGAGAGAGAGAGAGAGAGAGAGAGAGAGAGAGAGAGAGAGAGAGAGCACTCTGACCTAGGGCTTCGATGGCAAAGTACAAGGGATTATGTGGTTACAACAAATGGAGTAAAATCCTCCTGCCACCATGTAATCACCTTCACATTCTCGTATGAGAGAGAGAGAGAGAGAGAGAGGGAGTGAGTGAGAGCATAAGAGGGAGAGTCGACGGGGAAGAGACAAAAGAGTAAAAGGGAGAGGGTTTACAGTTCACGGTGTGTTGATTAACCGGTGTAGCCGGTTGCCTATTTTCCACCCTTAAACAATTGAACAGTTCAGATCAAATTTAAGTAATCCAAGGGTTTGGAATTAAGGTGCAAAGGTCCCATGTATATTTTGCAAGAAATTGAAAGCAACTTACCATGCTGCTATGGGTTATACACAACAATCTTACATTTTCCAACATTATCATTTATCATGCCAAACAAACAAGGAAAAAAAAAATCAAAATTTTCCCTTTCTCACACTTTCCACTACTTCAATCCTAAAGTTTCACACTAATCTTTCATGGTTGCTAGGAAAGCCTCCACGCTTAGAGGGAAGACAGTAATTCATGGATTATCCATCAATACACTTTGAAAAAAGTATGCGGAGGAAATTCAGTTTATTAAACATAAGCTTCATGTCAACTGCTTTTTAGCTAAAATTAAACTCATATACTTCAATTCTTTTTAGCTTTTCACTCTTTTTTGTTGGTTGGATTCTCTTCTCTGTTATCTTGTCAACTGCTCATGCTTAAATAAGGATACAAGTGAAGTTCAAGCACTATTTGATTAGCATTTTTGGAAGTATTTCTATTGTATGTGAACTACATTCGCTTATATATATATATATATATATATTTTTTAAAAACCAATCAAACAAATTATTTACTTGAGATGGCTATTTAATTCAACTAGAACAACTACAAAACTTTATCAAAAACACTTGGAATTACTATTTACCCTAGCTTACAAATTGGGAGATCCCAACCACAAGTTATAGTTGCTTCATGTGAATATCACTAAATATATTTCGAGATAAATCTTCGATGAACATGTTAAGTCAATCACAAGTTTTCAACATCTAAATGCAATGAAAATATAGTTCCAAAATACATTTGTTTAAATTGCTAACGAACTAGGCATTTTTACAAACATCTTAAATGCAATCAAAATTCAAATAGCATAATTAGTCCTATAATTTTAATGCCAAAATTTCTCATAAAATATTTTGCAACAACACAAGAACAAGTCATGGAAGCAACAATATGGTCACAAAATACTACATTAATTAATGTAAAAATGGATGGATTATTTCATTACGAATGCCAACTGAGATATATAAATAGCAAAACAGAACAAAATCCCTACCAAGCCTTGCTTCAGTACAAATTTCGAATCAGTATAAGCTAAAAGAGACTGGAATAGAAATTCAGATAGAACACTAAAGACAGAAAATAGGGTAAAAATCAAAGAGTATAGTTTTAGAAGAGGGAGGATTTCAGAAATATCCAAAAAATAGGGAAGAAGAGAGTTTTATAAGAGGGTTTAGTGTTTCAGAAATAATCAGAGGGAGGCATACCTTGTTGATTGCACTTCAAAAAAAAAAATTCCTTTGTTTATTGAGAAACCACTGGGTTTGTCATGACCCAAACTCGCCCCCATGGATTAGAGTCATAACTGGCCAGTAATCATGAGATTACCTACGACCTTAGTCCGAAATCATTCCATATTTAATGATAGGGGGCCAAATTGCAGAAGAAAAATTTTCAAAGATTGTCCATTGAGCTATGCATACATGGCTTAACCAAACATTCTTACATTCACATAATAACTCACACCATATGCATATTCACATTAAGTGTGTCATACATACATCCAGGATTATTCAAAACCAGTGTTAACAAAAATTCAGATTATACACAAGGTTGGTCAAGGTTGGTCATACATGACCACAAAAGGTTCAAAAGAGCAGTAAAGCAAAAGCAAGGCCTCGTGCGTGAGGCGACTTTGGTTAATCTCTCAAAACACGGTTTCTCATCACTCACTGGGGTTGGGCTGCACATCCCGCTATTCACCTACATACATAAATATAAACAGTGAGTTAATGCCCAGCGAATAATACCAGAGTAAAGAAGTTAATGAATGAGATTCGTTCATGAATAAGTTATACTTATAATTTAAACATTTGAACTACTATTCCCATTCATATCAGATTTATAGACCATAACGAGCGAAACGACCTTGGGTCCAACACATCATATTCTTGTACAAAACGACCTCAGGTCCATCGCTCACAAAACAACCTTAGGTCCATCTATACAAAACGACCTTAGGTCCAATACTCATTCATAGACCAACTTCAGGTCTAATGGATCCATGTACCAATAACCATCGGTCCTTCATATCATAATACTAAATGACCTTGGGTCCAACATTCTCATATTCATAGCTATGCGCATATAATTATGGTCACCTTCATATTCATACTCAAAACGACCTTTGGTCCAATCAATTCTTTATTCAAAACGAACTTTGGTCCATTTATCAATCATACAAAACGGCCTTCGGCCCAATTCATGCATAAGATGACTTTTAGTCTATCTTGTTAAACATTCCAAACGGCCTTAGGCCCAATCTATGTCCTTGTCAAATATACCAAACGGCCTTAGGCCCATTTTTCATTTTCACAACATTCACTTTATAGATTCTTTCACGAAACGGGCGGATAGAATACTTATTCATAGTAGAAATTCATGAATTTATAAATTACCACGTAGGCAACATTTAGGAAATAATACATATACAAAAATATATTTACTAAGATATTACTCACTGTGTTCCTGTGCTTGATTCGCCCTTGCACTTGACCCTACATAATTCATAACACATTGGGTCACAATACAATTCAATCCGCTCTTTAATTTGCATAATGTTCTTAGGCTTCTCCCATGCTCTTTAATTCATTTAGTGTACTCAATTCATGCCTAAGAGTGCTTAGAAGTGAAAAAGAACAGAAAACGAAACATAAAACGTCTTTTCAAAATTTCTGAAATAGGGCCCTTCGCTCGAGCGTAGCTTCCTTCACTTGAGCGGGGATTCAAAATAAGGAAGGTCGCTCAAGCGTAACTTCCGTCGCTCGAGAGGTCTACAAAAGTACTAGTTGCATGAATTTCCCGCTCGACCATCGCTCGAGTGGAAGACTAAGTAAAAAAGGTCCTCGCTCGAGCGCCAATTTGGTCGCTTGAGCAATCTATAAGATTTTGTAAAACTTCTGGGAGCTCAATTTCCACAAGCGGACAAGCTGAATTCTGGGTTTTCCAGAACTGTGTTTGAAACTAAAAACATGTCTTCAAATGTTCAAAACTCATATTTTTGATACAAAAACATAGAAAACCATTATATGACATGAGAACATGGATAATTGAGACCAATTACTCAAAATCATGATCTAATTCTCCAAATTATTTCTCATTCTTCTTGGTATGGCCATAGTTTGTGCATTCAAACTTCATACACATTTCATAACTTCATGAATCCTTCATGCATGTTAATCATTGACTCCAATCCCACTTCAAGTGGCATAAATGATGCTCAAAATCATGAAGCTCATTAAATTTATGCTTGCACGTATGATTTGATACTCAATTTTTCATAATTAACATGCTAGATTATGCAAATTCATGGCAATTTTCTACGTGCATGGTTACATTGACTTCAAATTCAACTCAATTCATATGCTTGATTACAATTTATCCTTGAATTCATATAATTACAACTCAAATTCATAATTTCATGTCTAATTACTCACCTAGAGGCTCCAATCTTCCAATTTCTAGCTAATTCTTGGGCTTAGCCTTTCAAATCTTGAATTCTCTTGCAAAAATCTCCAAGGATGGCTCCTCTCTCTCTCTCTCTCTCTCTCTAAACCGGCCCTCTCTCTCTCTCTCTATAATGTGTTTTCAGCCAAGGTGAGTTCAAAAAGGAGGAATTGAGTGTATATAGGCCTATTTATAAGCTTGGCTAATCAAATTGATTAGGCTAAATAACAATGCTCTAATTTAATCATTCTTAATCTAATTATTCTAACCCGAATCAATTTCTAATTAAATTTTACCATAGACTCTAAAAATCATGCCAACTATAATAATACAGTCAATTTCAGTTTTTAAAACCTCTACGGTCTCCAATTTAAATTCTATAATAGAAAGTTAAACAAATTTTTCTACGATGAACAGATAGAATTTCACAAATGCATATAATTATATAATTATCATTAAAAATCACATCAAGCTCATAATTATAAGCATAGTTAAGATTAATTAGCATAACATAGAGTTGGGTTGTCACAGGGTTAGATTACGGTTTTAAAACGAACAGCCACTTAGAACCTGTAGCCAGTCGAACGAGAAGAAGAGAGACGAATGAGCACAGTAGGGAGAGAAGAGAGCAAAAGGAGCAGGGGAAGAGATCAGTCCAAGGAGGGACTTTTCAGTAGAGGAGGAGGGAGAGACAAAAGCAAAGAATACACTTTGGAAGAGGAAGAAGAAGAAGAAAAGAGAATACGTTGATACTTTTGGATGGAGATGGTGGTCAACCGGTTACTCCAATGTCCAATTTTTCAAAATTAAAGAATTCAATGTTCAGTATGTATTTGTGTAATCCAATGGCCAATAATGAAGTTGCATATGCTGTGCAACACACTGTACCAACTCCCATTTTTAAAATAATTTTATACATATGTACACTTTTTCTTCTTTTTTTTCCTTTTTTGAACCAGGAAAGTAGAACACAAAGGACAACAAGCAGAAAGCAAACAGAAACTCAAAGCTCTTGTAGCAGAAGAGCTAAAGCAAAGGGTGGATTTGGAACCCAGTCAAGCAAAGAACTCCGTGAAGAGAAGCTTGGGCCACCCAATGAGCCGCTCGATTAGCTGTTCTAGGCTTCCAACTAAAGGCAAAATTCCCTTGCACAGCCAAGCATTTGATATCGCCAATAATCACATTGCAGTTCCAAGGCGGATCATTTTCAGAAACACACAAGAAAATTACGGTGTTATTGTCCCCTTCGATCTCCACCATATTCAGGTTGCGGGCTTGTGCCAATTGACAAACACACCTGTAAGCTAAAGCTTCGCCTTGAAGGGAAGATGAAACTCTCCAAAATTTAGTAAGACCATCAATCAATCTACCTCCTGAATCCCTCAACAGAACAACAATAGAAGTTTCAGAACAGCCTTTTTTAATTGCCACATCACAATTGACCTTGTAGGTCCCAGGATTAGGGGCTTGCTATTTTATAATCCTCTGCAAAAGTTCCCCCTTATTCTAAGTTTGCAATTCATCCCTACAAGTTGCTCTATCAAACTCCAATTTTGCCGCTCGAGCTCTAATCAAAGTCGAGAAGGACGCCACCGCAATATGATTGAAAACAAAATTGTTTCGGTCCTTCCAAATGAACCACCCAATCCAAACAATGACACTGATAAAATTCTCCCACTTCTTGGATGACTCAAATTTGTCCAACAAATCACTCGACCATTTGAGGACCGAGAGGTTTGGACCTCCATCAATATTAAATTTCAGGTCACTGCCAAACCAGACAACTCTTACCCACTCACATCTGAATAAAAAATGTTCAGTTGTTTTGGGGTATTTATGATAGATTGGGCAAAGCCAAGTCCCCGCACATTTTCTGCGAAATAGATTCTCCTTTGTTGCTAGCACATTTTGCACACACGCCACCAAAAATGTCTTAGCTTTGGAGGGATTTTTAGGCCCCAAATCAATTTCCACATCTTTCTAGAAGGTTGAAAAGAAGTATTAGGTGTTTGACACAGCATACTACTCACCTCTGTCCTTGCAACATTATAACCCGACTTCGCCGAGTAATCACCTTTTTGCTCAAAATGCCAAATAAGAAAATCTGCTTTTGTTTCTAAAGCGATAGCAATGGAGCATATGGCCTGAATGTCCGCTTCAGAAAGGCAACACCGTAAAGAGCTTACCTTCCATCTCTTGGATAAAACATCGATAACATCCGATACCTTCTGAATGTCATTACCTTCAGGTTTTGGAGAGGTCACTTTAAACCCCAGAATTGAAGGAATCCATTTGTCTTCCCAGAATTGGACATCAAACCCACTATTCACTTGCCATCGAACCCCCTTTTGTAAAATGTTCCTACCTTGAAGAATACTTGCCCAAGCCCATGACGCCCAACGACCTTTTGTAGCTTGCATAAAATTTGAGTGAGGGAAGTAGATGCCTTTTAAAATACACACACAAAAAGAGTGAGGATATTTCACCAAGCACCACCCTTGCTGAGCCAATAGAGCCAGATTAAAAGTGTTGAGATCACGGAACCCCAGCCCACCTTCCAATTTTGACATACCCATGCGTCCCCATCCTATCCAATGGACCCTTTTTCCCTCCGGATCACCTCCCCACCAAAATTGCTGATATAGAAATTTAATTTAGCACAAAACTTCTTTAGAAAGGCGAAACAAGCCATTGCATATGCAGGAAAAGCTTGAACCACAACTTTAATTAGAACTGCCTTTCCCGCTTGAGACAACAATTTTTGCTTCCAACCTTGCAATTTAGAGAGAACCTTCTCAATGATAAACTCAAAGGCTTCCACTTTCGATCGCCCCCAAAAAGAAGGCAAACCAAGATATTTTGCATCTGGTTGAGACATTCTAAGACTTGATAGGTTACAAATCGAGCTACAAACTGCTAGAGGAGTATTAGAAGAAAATTGCACACTTGATTTATCGAAATTTACCACCTGTCCCGAGGCTTCACAGCAAATCCAAATCAAATTCAACACATGCTAACATTCAAAGGTCTCTGCTCTTAGGAAAAAAAAAAAAAGAATATCATCGGCAAAAAATAAGTGGGAAAGAGTAGGGCAATGTCTTGTAATCCTCAAACCTAAAATCTATTTGACTCAGAGACTTCGAGTAAGGACATTGGAGAACACATCCGCAACCAAAATAAATAAATAAGGGACAGGGGGTCCCCTTGTCGCAGCCCACGGGTAGGAGTGAATGAGGTTCTTTTTTCACCATTAACAACAATAGAGAAAGTTACCGTAGTCACACATTCCATAATCCATTGGATCCAAGTAGGATGGAAGCCCATTTTCCGCAGAACTTCATATAAAAATCCCACTCAATTCTGTCATAGGCTTTGTTGAAGTCGAGCTTAATTGCCATATTCCCCAGATTGCCACTCTTCTTAAGCTTCAAAGAATGAAACGCCTCATGAGCCACTAGAATATTGTCTTGAATCAGGCGCCCGGGGACAAATGCAAATTGATTTGGAGATATGAGGTCCTTAAGAATTTTCTTCAATTGATTGGCAAGAATCTTGGTTATGATTTTAATACTGAAATTACAAAGACTAATGGGCCGAAATTGCAAAATTTTAACTGGGTGGGCCACTTTTCGGATCAAAACTAGATTTGTCTAGTTTAATTCTTTAAGCAAGTGACCCCCCAAGAAAAAACTCCTCACTGCTAAACAAACATGATCTCCAACTTCCTGCCAATAAGTTTGATAGAAAAAACCCGGAAATCCATCAGGCCCAGGAGCTTTGAGCGCACCCAATTGAAACACTGCTGCTCGAATTTCGTCATCACACACCAGAGCTATCAAAAAATGGTTCATGTCTGCTGTGACCAATGGCTCAACCACTAATAAAGCTTCCCCTATATCCCTATTCCCAACACTAGTAAAGAGATTTGTGAAGTAACAATGCATACGTTGATCAATCTCCATATCAATATTTAACCAAGACCCATCCTCGGACTGAAGTTGAATAATCTGATTCCTTTGTCTCCGTTGAACCATGGAAGCGTGGAAAAAACTGGAGTTCTTATCCCCATAGTTTAGCCATCGGACTCGTGATAGTTGATGTAAACACATTTCTTCCCGAGCCAGCAACAATTCCAAATCAGATTTAATATTACTCTAAAGATTCAAAATATCATCCGAAACAGGTTGGAGTTGAAGAGCTGCCAACTCTGAGTTGAGGCGGGGATCTGAATTTTGTTATTCCCAAAATGTTCCTTACTCCATACTCTTAGCCCATCCCGACAAACTTGAAGTTTTTTGACTAATTGGAACATGGGAGAACTTATCATCCCATTTCGTCTTAATCACATCCATGTGTGAAGGGCTTGTGGACCACATTGATTCAAATTTAAACATCCTGGGAATTTTCTTAAGAGTAACACAGCAATTCAGAACCAAGGGACAATGATCAGACCCGAATTGAATTTCATGAAATACTTGAGCATACAAAAATAAAGCCCTCTAATCAACAGTAGCAACTGCTCTATCCAAACGTTCCCAGACATTACCATCCCCTCTCTGATTATTTGTCCAAGTAAATGGAGCCCCTTTGAACTCCTAATCCAATAAGGCACAATTAGACAGTAATTTTGAAAAATATTGAAGCTGACTCATGCGACATTCTGCCCCACCCTCTTTTTCTTCTATCAACCCAATTTCATTGAAATCGCCAATACAAACCCAATGATACTCATTTTTTTCTGCCATGCACTTGAACTGTCCCCAAAAAGCCCGACGGTGAGCACGGTTCGGCAGAGCATACACAAATGTAGCAGCCCAACTGGGAGAAATTGTGGACGAAGAAATGATTGCCCTGATCATATGACTCGATTTGAATCTAACATCCACTTGCAAATCAGCCATCCACCATCGAGTTAAGCCCCTTGAAAGGCCCTCTGGTTCTACATAACACTTGTTGGTAAATTGAAGTCGTCTGCGAATTCTGTCCAAATATACCGATTTATTTTTGGTCTCCATGAGGAACACCACTTTGGGACGATGGGTTGCAACCAACCCTCTGAGGATCTGGACTGTCAAAGGTCGTCCCAACCCCTGACAGTTCCAGCTTAAAATCAGTATGGCAAAAGTGGCTGTTTGGGGCCAACCACCAAAGCCCATCCAACCTCTGCATTAAAAGTGAAAAATCTAGAAACCCTAGATGTTGATTTGTGATTATGTATCAATAAAAAGCAGTAAAAAACAATCCCAATCAAACAATCAAGAGAAAGAGACACAAAGATTTTACGTGGAAAAACCACAATTGGACACCTTCCAATTGTGATTAAAAAACCACGGGCAACAGCCACAAGAACAATCCACTAAGAAGATTTAAAGGAATTACACAGGTATACTCTCAATTATCTAGCGAATCCACAACGCCTAATTGAACCAACCTCTATGTGCCTCTTCCAATCCTATCTTCAGCACGGAATTGTCTTTTTGATGAGCCACTCCGGATTCCACCAAAGCTTCAGGCTCGAATTCTTCAGAATTCACAACTGAAGAACAAGTCTCTCTTTTGTGTATAACAAACAAATCTTTGATGTACTCTCTTTAAACCATGAGTTGAATACTCAATAAAACATCAAAGAAAAAATCAAAATATCCCCAGATATAAACCTTTAAGAACCAAAAAGAAGATCTGGAGGACTTCAATAAATTACTTAGTTTTGGGAGAAAACCAAGTATTTATAGAGAACCAAAAGTAATCCTAGATTGGGAAGAAAACAAACTCCTTGAGAAATCCGGATTCTGAGGCTCGCTCGAGCGAAGCTTTCCTGGCTCGAGCGAGGAGAGTAATTTTCATGATTTCTACTAGTGCCCTGGCTCGAGCGACGGATCCTTGGCTCGAGCGAGGAATACACTTCTTCAGGTTTTTGTATGGACGCAATCCTTGGCTCGAGCGAGAACTCCTTGGATCGAGCGAGCAAACCTTCGCTCGAGCGAGCACTTCTTGGCTCGAGCGACCAATGGCAGATATGCAATTTTGAATGCAATTTTGCATTTTGCTTCGGCCGCGAGCTGACCGGGCAGCTCGACCCCCGTAATAATCAGCGAAGTGGCAATCTTGAAAGCATTAACATCATTCGGGTTTGGATTTGCATCTAATAAACTCATAGCCTCACTGAAATAAAAGTGCGAAAATAAATACATCTGAAAGGAGTTTTGTCAAACGGGGTTGCCAAGAATAAAAGCCTAACAAAAAGTTTTTGAGGGATACGTACTAGTACTTGCATGCAACAATCATCAAGCTCCAAAGAAGAATTACGCATCTCAGACCCTCCCTTAGATATACATAAACAATGAACTAAAATTATTGTATATATATATATATATGTAAATATTTATGTTATATTTTTATATTATGATTAAATTCATATTATTGTTTTACACCACATACATCCTAACATATTTTTAAATATATATGTATAATCTAACTATGTCTTTTATAAATAAATCCTAACATATTTTTAAATATATATGTATAATCTAACTATGTCTTTTATAAATAAATAAATAAATAAATAAAAACTTCTTTTAACCCGTGCATCGCACTAATGAACTACTAGTTTCAAATTAATACATTTTTTTTTTTTTTTTTTTTTGCAGTTTTTTTCAGCTCCATGTGTTTCATATAATAAAATTTGTGTATGTGTGATATTAATTATATTTAAAAATAATGAGACTTATTATATCATATTAAAATTCACACAATATAGCAGTTCTTTAAATTGAAAGAGGCTTAATTTTCTCAGGAAAGTACGCATCATGTTGGAATGAATTGCCTCTGAATAGAATCCCATTTACTTTTAATGATGGATGATGATTTCAATTGTCATATATTTTTCATCATTCTTTTTAGTAAAATAAACATGAAAATAAATATTTTGATGGAGATAATTTTTTATAATAAATCAAATTCTAGTACTTTGTGATATTGTACATGTAGTATTCCTAATCAATGACATAACGAAAAATTTTACAGGCAAGTCAATCTTGACCCATCTTTATTACGTAATTAAGAGATAAAAAATGATTTACCTAGTCTGTTTTGTTATTCTTCATTTGTTAAGTGTACTACGTAAGCAATTTCAATAAAATAATTGTTTTTCTTCTTTCTACACCATATGAGCATGCCATTATGGAGTAATTCGTGTAGGTCTCAAGTTTAATTTTGATGGAGTATAAAAATAACTGAACTTAATTAATGCAAGTGATTTACAAAAAAATTACATCTAAAATTTATTTGTAACACATTGTACTAGATGATAATATTAATTAATTGAAAGTTTCTATCATAAAAAAAAAAATTTAAATCACAAACTTTTTTATAATTGATTACTTGGGATCGACTTTTTACTCTTTTTTTTTTTTTTTTGGGCAGAAAATTTTCATCTTTCATAAAAAAAAATTAAAAAATTAAAAAAAAATAAAAATAAAAATAAAAAACACTTTTTAGTTTTTTCAACTAGACAGGCTTGAAAATTAAATAAAATAAGAAAATTTAAAAAAAATCCACTAAGAATTAAAAAAAGTGGAATTTTTTTTGTCTTTAGTCAATATTTTTATTTTTTTTTTAACTTTTTAAATTAGTTTGCACTAGACGAATCTAAAAGTATTTTTAAAATAATTTTTTTTTAAATATCAGTGAAAATAAAAATAAAAAATATATAACTTTTTTAATTGGACGTCAAATCACCTAAGAAAATAAAAGAGCATGATGTTAAAATGTGTTGATGTAAACATGAGATAACTGTTTTAAACATGAGAAAACTGTTTCTAACAGTATGCCATGTGAGATATAAATTAAATTGGTGAAAACTTTGTGCTATAGCATTTCTCTAATTTCATCCACCATATTATTCAATTAATGATTACCACCACGTTCGGTTATAATAAAAAAATACTATTTTGTATCATAATTAATTTTACTTTGTGACGACCAACTTTTACATAACTTGGGATATTTTTTTATTGATTCTTCTATGATTTGTTTATATTAACAACACATATATCTAGGGTTGTAAGAAATTAAAAAGTTAAGTGTTGTGAATTAATTAAGTAATATCCACTATCAGGGCCGGCCTTGAGAATTCAGGGCCCTAGGCGAGCTTATAAATTTGGGCCCTTTGTACATACGTCCAAAAAAGAAAAAAATATTTGTTAGTGGCCACTCAAGTTTGCTTGAGTAAATTTGGGCTCCTTTTTTCAATTGGACTAATTTTTTTATTTGTTTTTAATATAGGCCCGCAACATGTTTTTATTTGGGCCTTTTATAGTGGGTTGTTTTATTTTGGAGGGCTTCTATTTTAGTGGGTTGTTTTGTTTTTGAGAGTTTCTAACAATAATTGGACTTTATTTAAAACTTGATAGTATAATGGATCTTCAAAATTTGGGGCCCTATTTTGGGCCAAATTTTGGGGGCCCTAGACACAGGCCTTACTTGCCTTAGCCCAGGGCCGGCCCTGTCCACTATATAAATCTTTTTTTGTCATTTTTTTTTTATCAATGATTATATATTTAGTTAAATTAAATAAATTTATATTTTTTTTCAATACCACATTCCATGCCAATTTAGAATTTTCTCTCCTATGATATCTCCATTTACCGTGATTATATCACTCTTTCTTGCCATTAAATTAGTTAGTCTTTATTATATATGACCAACGGGAGATGCTACAATGTGCAGACTAAAAAATGTACATATGATATGCATTTCGTAACTTTTTCATAAAATTCCGTAACATAAACACGAAATGTCATCAATTTTTCACCACAAAAGTCGTAACTTTCATAACAAAAACCTCCAAGTGTCATAACAAAAACTACAAAATGTCATAATAAAAATCACAATTTGTCATAACATTATATTTCCTAACTTTCGGTGCACATCATTAATTCATTATTTATAACTTCACCACAAAATGTCATAACACATATCACAAATAATTATAATTTACATCATAAAAAATCATTTTCTTACAATGTGCACCTTTTAATGGGGTGCACATTGTAGATTTCTCCATAACGAACTCATCTTAACCTAGTCTCTCACTCCTACCATTTTATGAATATATATTCAGTTCTAATTTTATCTTTTAAAATCTTATCACACATCCATAATCCTGGTACATTACACACAAGTCCAATTTTGTGAATTTATATTCCATTAAGTTCTAGATAAAAAATTTATAAAAAAAAAAAATCCTTCAATTTACATTAATTTTTAATAGACGAAATTACCCTTCAAATAATGGTTGTTCATCTTTTGTAATTGCTTATAAAAAAGTATGGTGATGTAACATCTATTTTGATTTTCAAAATTTCAAATCATCATAATTTTACAATATATATTTATTTTTGATAAAATTTATATTTCTAGAATCAACACAACAAAATCTATCAAATAAGATTAATATTAAATACACAATTATATAAAAATAAAAATATGTTTTTTTTATTATAAATTGATAATTTAAACCATTTTTAATAGTAAGTTTTCTTAACTTACTTAACTAACAATATTTTTTTGGTCTAAGTTTTTCAATTTTTTTTAAGTTTAAAACTAAGAATATTCTCATTTTAAAACAGAAAAAAACTGAATCAGTTTTAAAACTGAAAAAATTAAGAAATTTCTTAAAAAACTAATAATATTCTCAGTTAATATTGAAAAAAACTATGAAAATTCTTGGTTTTACCAAATAGTTTCACAAACTGAGCAATTGTTAGTTTTGTATAGCTACAAAAATTATATTTTATTTTTATAAAATTTTATATTCAACATTGATCTTATTTGATAGATATGATTGTGTAAACTCCAAAAATATAAACTTTATTAAAAATAAATGTGTGACGACCCCATCACGTATAATAATTAGCATATAATTAATTAGGAGATTTGAATTTTAATTGTTCATTATTCTGGTTCAATTTGAGATTTATGGGAATTATTCGGTTCGATTCGTATACGATTTGATTAAAGATTTATGTTGGAATTAGAAATTGAAAGCCTAAATGGCTTAAGAATGTGAAATTGATGAGTTGAATCGGTTCAATTTCCAGTATTAGACCATATGGGAGTTTACATAAATATTTGATTCAGTTAAGTAAAATTAAGATTTGATCCATTAGGTCTGAATTGGAGTTAATTAAGTTATGAGGTGGTGATGAGGATTGGGAACTATAAGTATTATGAATTAAATTTATTTTTGAGATGTCTGTAGACCGCCCGAAACTCTCTCCGCGCGCCCCCCTTCCGGAGAGGGCGCGAATTGGTCATCCTACAATCCAGACTCATGTCACGATTCTGAATCTAATCTCACAAAGTGCAATGCGAGACTGATAAATCACCAAAGAGTCCAAATCTAGAAAATTGTTTTGGAAAATCGATTTTGAATCAAAAAGCGCCAAACATAGACTGTTTTGACAGATTACAGAGTCGCCACCTAAATATTTTGTTTTTGAGAAATTTAGGAAACCCTGACGCGTGCCTAAGGCCACGTGTCTGTCATCACCAAAGTTGCCTCGGCTCGGGAATTTGGGTACGAGTGGGGAAGGTCCTGAAATGAGCACCCCCGCTCGCCCAATCAAAGGATCGGCCTCTACTAAACATGATATGTTGTTTTAAAAACCTCATGTGTTCTTGTTCCGGTTATTAATCTAGCTTACTATGTGATGCGCACAGCATATAAGTATAGACTCAATCACGAGAATTGAAACAAAACAACTCATGTTTATTTTTGAAAATGGTTTGAAGGTGCTACTCGCAAGTAAACTAAAGCGCGGGTTTGCCACCCTCAAGTGGGGCTTTAAACCATGATTTTGCCACTTCGCAAAGTGGGCTTAAAACTCACAATCATCGAGTTGTTCCAATTCAGGCAATCAAGCCTTCATCCACAGGCATTCAAGCAGTTTATCGATTAAGAAAATAGCCTCATGGCAAGCATGCTATCATGACAACACTCACACTCATGCAAGGATACTAAAGCGTAAACACTTACAGTGTACTCCAAGCCAAAATAGAAAACTAGTTAAAAACCATGCATGATCCTAAGTACACAAGATGCCTAATGCAACACATGCAGAATGCAACTAAATAGGCTCGGCTATCTAAGATGGCATATGAATTGTACAATTTGATACATGTATTCAAATAGAAATTGAAATATAATACAGTTTAAATGATGCGCCGAGCCCGGTGCATGCTACAAATGAATGATGCAAACATGCAAAGCATAAGGTATGCTAATTGAAAAATGCCCTAAAACTAACCATCGAAAGCGGTTAAGTAAAAAGGAGAAAAAGTGGGGTTAGAAGACATGCAGACACACGCACACCCTCATTATAACATTATGACCTCTCGACGAAGGGTCCGAATAAATAAGCCAACTAGCTACCTAATTAAGCTAACTATTACAAACCAACTAATTATGTAGCGATCCCAGTTTCGATCCTTCTTTCATGTTTTACCACTTCACTCGGCCGTCGAGGGTCGAGCTGCCCGGTCAACTCTCGGGGGGCAGCGCCCCTTGGCGGGGTTGAGGGGCAGCGCCCCTCAAAACAAAAATACAAAATGCATTCAAAGTTGCTTGTCCGCTCGAGCGGCCGTTTATGCGCGCGAGCGGAGAATGTTTGGTTTCAAAAGTTTGACCTGTCTGCAAAAGTACTGGGTTAGTGTATTTGACGCTCGAGCGGGGCTTTCCACGCTCGAGTGGACCACGTTATATCAGTTCGTAAATCTGATATTTCAGATCACTTTTTTAATCTTCTCTCTCTCTCTCTAAAACTCTCCAAATTTCCAATCGGGAGTTTCTCTCTCTAGAAGTCATCTTCTCTCTTTGATTTCTCCAAATCCATTGGGATTTAGACCTAAGTTCTTCACCAAAGTCGGTTATCTAGGTGAGGGCTACGTTGTGTGCGGTGGAGATCGAATTTCATCGTCGTTGAATTTGGGGTTTTCAACTCGTTTCTTCGTCAAACTTGAGGTAGGGATTTTCTTTGAGTTATATATATATATATATATATGTTTTTGCAAGATCAAGATGATTTTCGAAATCATCCTTTGATTTTTTTTCAAAATTAGTGGTTGATTCAAGAAAAAGAGTGATTTTCAAAGTGGGTTTACTATTTGATCCTTTGAGATACAAATTGGGGGTTTTAAACTATGTTGATTGAAGAAAGGGATTTTGGTGAGATTTTCTCAAATGTTTGAAGATAGATGGTTTTGGTGAGAAAACCTAGAAATGGGGGATTTTTAAACAAGAAGTTGAAAATCTATGGTCGATATTGTTATAGTTATTTTGAATGCCAAAATAAGTGATGTTTGGAAAATTTGTTGTTTATATTGTATAAATGATAAATTTTGAGAAGCACAGAGTTGTTGTTCATTTTGAAAATTGTTATTTAAAATGTTGATTTAATCTTGAAATGACTATGTTGTTGGAAATGTTTGAAATGTGGAATTATGTTATCCCTTAGATTAATTGAAATAAAAATATTTATTCATCTTGTGAAATTACATTGAAAGGAGAAATGAGAATTTTCATCACAATGGTGGTATTGTGTGAAAGAATTGGAAATGAAGAGTTGTTGGAATGTATTGATTATTGTTGCATTGACATATCAATTCATTTGATTACATTGAACTTTGAAAGTTAATTTTGAAAACTTGCATTGAGAAAAAAATGTTGAGAAATGAGTTTTCATGAAATGATTTTGGGGTAAATACGGTGGTAAGTCTTGACATGTGGTGTAGATGATAGGTGTCGAGCCTTCCAATTGTTACTGGTAAAAATGACAAATGATACGTGTCGAGCCTTCCAGTTGATATTGGTAAAAATGACTGAGTATGGGTGTCAAGCCCTCCAGATGATACTGGTAAAAATGATAATTTGGTAGTACTTGTATAGTTTACTTGCAGACACCAACCTAGGGATTACCAGAGTTGTATTTACCGCCCCTCAAATAAAATGTGATAAATGTTGAGCAGTTGAAATGGCATGACATCATTGAGCATGTTGGTTTTCAAAAGATGAAAGTGTGTTTTATTTTCAAAAAGGCATGGCATGGCATAAGCGTTCCATTTCTTGAGACTTGTATAAAATGTATATACTTTATTAAGAATTCTCTACTGGGCTTTATGCTCACCCTACGAGATTTTTGTGCAGGAAAGGATGTGGTAATTCTACCTAACTAAAGGCGTGGAAGTGTGTGCTGAGAGCACAATGTGCTCATAAGCTGTGACTCTGATTGTAAGCCAAGGGCTTGTATGTGTGGGTTTGAATAACCGTTTTGTGTAACCAGGCTCAAGCCTTGGAACTTGTAAACACTTAGGGGTATTTGTTGTTTAATTAATGGTTGTTGGATTAATTGTAATATCGCATGAAGACTATGTACATCATGTAATGCAAGTATGAGGATTGGTTGTCAGTTTTACTTTAAAGAGCCATGACTATTGTATTACCATTTGGGCACGAAAATGGGGGCATTACAAATTAACTATGCTAAGCTAATTAATTATTACAACACAAATCGAATAACTAGCTAATACTAAGCTAATTAGAATATTACAACACTTGAATGATTAACTAGTTACACAAACTAAACTAATCATAAGCAATGGAAAGGCCTTGTGGGTGAGGGAGATATGCATGCTCGGTTGGCGTCATCCCAGAAATCCATTGCCTTGCCATCAATTGCCTCTGTTTGCACGTGCCTTGGTTTTTTAACATTGAACCAACCTCCACACTATTTCTGCTCCAAAACAGGACCATTTCTGCACAAAATTGGACTGGTGGCCGGTCGGCCACAAAAAAGGGCTGTCGGCCACCTACACTGGCTGGTTGGGTAGTGAAAGTGGTCGGTCGGCTACTTGAACTGGCCAGTCGGCCACCTGCTGCTCCAGACTTCTGGTTTTGCTGCAACAGAGAACAACAGAGGCACATCAATGTATTTTGCAGGAAATGTGTGTACTACCACACTCCTTATCATGTCTCAAGCTCAAAGGAGAGTGGCGCTCGGCTCTCAAGCCACCAATCAAGCATCTCGATGCATGATGGCCCGCAAACCAAGCTTGTACAAGCTTAGTGAATGCACAAACAATACACAAAGTGCCTCCACCCTATCATGCATAATCAAGGGTGTTGGCGACCAAGAAATGTGACACGTTTCATCACTATGAGTATGAAACGTCTCACATTTCTTGTGTTTGGATTAACGTCCGATCCAAACACAATGCAATGCAAACAACATGTGTTATCTTGGCATGCTAAAGACCTTAAAGCAAGCAAGCGATACAAGCATAACATGTTTAGAACCAAAACGATGAAACTAGTGAAGGACGCAACACTAGAGACATGCAATATAAAGCTCGAATGATTAAACCAGCCCAAAACAGAGCTATAGCAAGCCAAAACAGTGGCTGAAATGAGCTTAGAAGATAGCATCAAAGGGAAGAAAATGCATGCTCAACTTATGGCTCGCAAGTAAGATACAAAGCTCAACTCTCAAAGACATGGAAAGAGTGATATATACGAGAGTATGGCAGAGATATGAGCACTGAAATCACATGCCAAATGATGACGTATCATGCAAACATCACAAGTATAGCATGCAAGAGGCCCTAAAACTCAAAGCTAGTTAAGGCATCACACAAGAGGCATGCAATACATGGCCTAAACAGCCAAACCAACTCTGGATAGAGCTCAATCATGTAAAAACAAAGGCCAAATATGCTGAGAAGGAAGTTCATAAGGCAATAAAATCATGCTCAAGCATTGGCTCACAAACAAGGCATAAGGCACAACTCACAAAAGCTATGAAAGAGTGGAATATGTGAGAGTGTGACTATGCTATATACACTGAAATCATGTGAGAACTGAGGCTAAGGCATGTAATCATCACATACAAAGCATGCTAGGGACTTTGAAACTCAAAGCTAGTCAAAGGCCTTTACACTATAGCTATACAAAGCAAGCCTCAAAGGGCCAAGACCACTCAAAACAGAGTTAGAGCATGGCAAAACATGAGTAAAAACATGCTGAGAATGAGCTAAAACATGCTAGAACAATGGACTAACTCATGAAGCATACTATGCTAACAAGCAAGATTGCACTAGAGGTGTAAGATGTGAGCAACCAATGATCAAACAAGACAAAAATAGAGTTATGAAGGTCTAAAAAGTCATAAAAATATGCTTGAACCAAGCCACAAAGAAGTAGAAACACATGCTCATTTGGTGGGCCATCAACACAAGCAAGCAAGACAAGAGGAGAGGGGACCACCCCCTCCTATTTGGGACCTCAAAACCACCTATCCACCACTGAAATTCCTCTGGAATTCAGTGGTTAAAAGGCCAAAAAGAGATAGTTCCAAAAGCTTTAAAGGATGGCCCAAAGCTTAGAAAATAAGGCATACAAGGAGGTGAAACACCCCCAACTCCCACAGGGCCTCAAACAACCATTTTTAACACTCAAAAATAGAGTTTTTTCAGTTGACAACTAGGCCAAAATAAACATCCAAAGGTGGCCTAAACTAGTATACAATAAACAAGCTTAAGAGGGGAAGAAGCTTACCCTTGAAGACAGCAGCAAGATGGCAACAATTCTGAGCCAAAACCAATTCCAAGACCCCAAATCAAGCTTCAAAGGACCTCAACCCCAAAGTGAAGGTGTTTGACTAGGTGTCTTAGTGCAAATGTATGAAGAAAACACACTTTAAGGCTCAAAATAGCACAATATAGAGAGAGAGTGAGAATTCTAGAGAGAGAGGGAGATTTTTGCTCTGAAAAATCTAAACCCTCAAATAGGGGGAGGGACCTCCCCTTATATAGGCAATGCAAGCAAAAGCTTGCTTGACAAGCTTAAAGCTTTTTACATCCCTCCATACACGTGTATGGAGGATGAGTTCAGTGAGCCACAGCTGGCTCAAAATATCTGAAAATATCTAAAAAGGAGAAAGATTGGCCGCCGGCCAGTTAAGGTGGCCGGCCGGCAACCTCCCCTACCCGACCGGCCACTCCAAGTGGCCTACAAGAGAGAAAAATGGCCGGCAGATGCCAAAAGTGGCCGGCAGCCCTTCCCCTCCCTCGGGCAAGAGGCAACAAGGTTTGGCCCAAAAACCAAGGCCAAAACACAAAGTGTTAAAAGGCTCAAAGACAAGGCACTCAGCTGAGACCTTCGAGCGCTCAAAATGAGCACAAACATGCACAATCATCGCGTGCTCAAATGATGACGTCAGAGTCTTAAGGTCGGTAAAAATGGGGTGTCTACAATGTCCAATTTGAGTATGTAATTTATTGGCGAAGATTTTGAGTTTGATCTGAAATTGAGGGCCTTAGGGATTTGAGAAACCAAAATTGATGATGGTAATAAGTTTAATTTGATAGTTGGAGCCTCTTGGGAGTTGGATTAAAATCTGATTCAGATTGATAAATTTAATATAATTAATTGGGCTCTAATGGAAGTCAAATTAGACTAATTAAATTATGTGGAATTTGTGATTAGGTATGATTAATTTAATTATGTGATAATAAAGATTTATTAAGATTAAATGTTGCTTAATTAAAACTACCAATAGGCCAAATAGTTGGATTTAATTCACATCAAGTCCTATTGAAAATAAGTCTTAGTAAAATTGTCGCTAAAAATAATTTTTTTGTGACAATTTTGTATATATGTCGCTAAAAATTGACAATTAGTGACTTTTTTTGTCATGATTTTTATAAATTGTCGCTAAAACTTACAATTAGTGACGTTTTTTACGACAAATTTTTCTCATAGGGCCTATTAGACAATAAGTCCACTTATTAGGACCTACATGTAAGTAGCCCAAACATAAATTGAGGTATAGAAGAATCTAGAATTGGGGGTGTATGTGGGTGGGTGTGGTGAGAAACCTGGGTGTGCTGAGAAATCTATGTATATCTAATGAATTCAAGAGTGTTTGAGATGTTTCTAGAGAATTTGAGAGAAGGAAAGCACTGTGGAGTCAATTTGGAAAATTGAGCGAGAGAGAGAGAGATGGTTGCCAGAAGAAAAAAAAAAAAAAAAAAAAACATAAAAGAGAAAATATCATTTCGTCCCCTAAACTTTCACATGTTTTTTAATTTCACCCCTAGATTTCGATTAATATCAATTTTGTATCTAAACTTTCAAAATTCTGATCAATTTGGCCCCTGCCGTCATATTCCGTCTACAATTGGATGGAATGTGCTGACACGGAAGGTAAATTGATTTTTAAGGTATAATTTGGGGGGGCAAATTGATTTTTAAGGTGTAGTTTAGAGGGTAAAATGAAATTTCTAATGAACTTAGTGTCACGTCAACACATTCCGTCCAATTGTAGACAGAATGTGACGACAGGGGCCAAATTGATCAAAATTTCAAAAGTTTGGGTGTAAAATTGATATTAATCAAAATATAAGGGTCAAATTGAAAAATGAGTGAAAGTTTTGGGGAGGGGGGGAAGTGATATTTCCTCAAGAAAGAAAAGTTTAAGAAAATTGAAAGAGAGAAGGAGATTCAAAGGAAAATCAACCGTAATTTTTGAAATTAAAGTTTAAGTTATGAAATTTATGCTTGATTTTTGTAGAATCTTTGTATTATACTTGAAATTAAAGATGGGTTTGGAATCAACATCATGTAATTGGAAGAAATTAAGACTAAATTGAAGGGTATGAACTAGGTTAATAAACATGGAAAATAATTTTAAGATTTCATTAAATTGAGTTTGATTTTGAAAACCTTGATGTAATTGGGTTTTATTTTTACATGCATCATGAATTTTGAAGAATTTGAGTTACTCAATTTCATATTTTGAAGAGAAGAAGGAAAAGTTTTATAAACATTAAAGTTCATGGGGATCTAGAATTAATCTTGAAGTTAAATAGGGTTTTTGATTTGTTTTGAAAACTAAGAAATGGTTGAATGTTAATCCTTAACCCATGCATGGTAATGTAATTTAAGAATTTTAATTCATATTTTAAAGTTTATGAGTTTGGGATTGAGTTTTGATATAAATCATGAAGTCAAATTATGGTTTGAGCTTGATAATGAAGAATTGGTTGGACTTTGATTCATGCGAATGATTTTCTAAGGAGTTTATAGCCTTAATTTCATGTTTTGAAAAACAAGAACTAAATTTTGAAAAATTATGAGTTTATGAACAAAGAGCTTAATTTTCAAATTAAAGGAGTTTTGAGGTAAATGATTTCAAGGTTTGGAATTATATTTTGAAAGCTTAATTCATGTTTTAGAATTTGTGGGTTTAAAATTGGGTTTAAAATGAAGAAAATTAATTACATCTAAATTTGTATAAATTTAGAATTCAATTTTATACATGCAACTACTGTGGTGACCAGGTGTCCTATTCGTCCTTTTCCCTTGTTTAACCTTGGAATTGTCTCGTGGGGCGTCAGTTTAACTTAGGACTTGTTAATCGTTTGGGTTTCTTGTGTTTTGGAGTTTTTCCGCAAGCTTTTGTTCGTGTTTATTCTGGTGCTGAATTTCTCTTGTTTCGAAGAGTGTGAGGTCAGGTCCAAAGTGCCTAGAATCGAACCAGAAAATTTCTAGGCTGGAGGACCAGGGCCGCACATGCAGGGCCTTAGGCGGCACGTGCAGAAGAGGGCCGCACGTGCGAAGAAGTGGGGAATTTGAGCCTTACACACTGCATTATATACAGGTGCGAGGTGTGGTGCGGATTGGGAGGACGAAACATACGGGAAGCAGGCTCCACACGAACGGGGGCGAGTGCCGCACGTGCGGGACAGGCTGAGTCCGAAAACTCTATTTTTTTCTCTCATTTTGGCTGAGTGTGTATCACTTTCTAACCCTCCCTTCTCACTCTAAAAACATTTTTGCTCCTCCTTCTCTCTAAAAACTCTCATCAAACACTAAAAACCCTTGATTTCTTGCAATCCATTGGGTCTAGATCCATCAACTCTTCCAAGTTTTGGAGATCAAAGCTAGAACTTCACTTTGTGTGGTGGAGATCGAAAATTTTTCATCTTTGGCTCTAGGGTTTCATCTCACCTCTTCAACAAGAACTTGAGGTAAGGTTTTCTTTGAGTTATATATATATATATATATATTTGCTAGATTGATGTTAAATTTGGAATTTCTTGGTGATAATAAGAAAGTTTTAATTTTGGTTCAAGAATGTTATGGTTTTCAAAAGGTGGGTTTAACCATGTTTCTTTTAAATAGTCTCTTGAGGGTTTGAATAACCTTGGTTAAGGAATGATGTCCTCTTTTCAAGCTTCTTTCAAATGTTTGGGTGTGTGTGTTGAGGTGGTGGAAGTCAAACCTAGAAATTTGGGGGTTTTCAAAACAAGTGGTGAGAACACATGGGAAAAATATTACCTCTTTAAGTAGCTTGGTACAAAAAAAAGGTTATATTGAAATATGGTTATGTTTGAGGGATGAGGCATGTGAAGTTAGGTTTGGTATTATAAATTTGAAAATTTTTTAATATAATGAACTTACTAATTTAGTGGATTAAATTAGTTTTTGTTAAAAGGTTATATCTGTTATGGTTAAAAGTGTGTTATTGAGATTATACTATAATTTTTTATATAGTAGGATGGAAATGGTAATATTTAATAAGTATGGGATTTGGTGAAAATCATATTGGTTATCTTGGTTGAGGTGAAAAAAAAATTGATTGAAGGTTTTGTGTGAATCAAAACAATTGGGAAATTAATAAATAGTTTTAATATTTGGTGTATGCTAATAGGTTACAGATTTGTCTTGAAATGACTAAGTTGAAAGTTTGTTGATTTACATGTGGTAAATACATGAACATTGACATTATTATATTATCTCTTGGGATTGTATCATGGTATTACATTAATAGAGATATAGAATTTGATCACAATGGAGTATTGTGTGGTGGAATTGAAGTTTGAACTATTCTAATGCATTGTTACATATTGCATTGCCATTCCATTTCATTGTTATCATGGATTTTAAATTCAATTGAAAACTATTGTTTTTGAGAAAGGAATTGTTTTTGGTGAAACAAGATCATTTTGAATTGTTTTGGGTAAATACGTTGATAAGTCCGGCTAAGAGGTGTGGTTTGATATTGGTTAAGTTGGCCTGAGTGTCCATGGTGAAAGACTAGAAACCGCGCGGATAGGTGTCGAGCCTTCCGATTAATACTGGTAAAAATGACAAATTACAGGTGTCGAGCCTTCCAGTTAATACTGGTAAAAATGACAAATTGGTAGTACTTGTATAGTCTACTTGCCGACACCAGCCTAGGGATTACCTGAGTTGTATTTACCATCTTGAAATTTTATTGAAATTGTTGGGTTAATGTATTTTCAAATTGGCATTGTGCATAAGATTTTCAAAAATGAGAAAAATATTTTGAGCATGACATGGCATATGCATTCATCTAATAAGACTATATAAAATGGATTTGATGATTGTTTAATTATTTGCTTCAATTGATAATGAGATAATTGAATGAATTGAAAAGAATGTCCTGTTGCTATCGAAACATGTTTATTTATTTAAGTTAACTTGTTGTGGTTAATTAAATAAATTGGATTTAAGAGATTATGTAATAAAATCATATGGTTTTGACATGATATGATTTCATGTATATGTATGAGTATTTTGGTACCCGCATTATCTTCTAATGTTTTAATATGGGATTGTTTGGTGAGCTAGTGGTTGCTCACCCCTGCCTGTACATGTGTACAAGGAATGCTTTTCGGATTTGAAGATGAAACAATGGGTTTTACCATTTCATAAGTGTAATGTAGTGATGGATTGTACTACTTCATTTGTTGTTTGGCTGAGTGCTATTTTTTTGTAAAGAGTAGTGTCCGCTCTTTTATTGTAAGTCTCAGGGAATTTCTTTTATTTGCATCTCCAACCCATAGGTATATAATGCTTGTTAATCAAAATATTTAGTATAACTCACTTTTTTCAACTCTAATGCATTAGGTACATGATTAGACATTTTGGCTCAACTCTCATTTTGTGATAACCCGACACCCGTAATATACTTAATTACACATGTTATTATGTGTTTGATATGAATTTGTATGTTTAATGACGTGAGTTATTATGTGATTATGAATTTATATCTGTTGAGTGTAGAAAAATCTATTGCGATTGGGGCTTTGAACTGAGAAGTTATGGCCTTAGAGGCGCCAAAAACCAAAACCGACTTTACATCTGTGTTTGGCATGATTTTTAAATCCTACAATGAATTTGGCAAAATTACGATTCGTAATGAATTAATATTAATTAAGCTTAATTAGCATAAACCTTAGATTAAGCCAACTTCATTATGTATCTGATTTTATGTTTAATTGATTAAGGAGATTTGGATTCTAATTGGTTGTTATTCTAAGGTAATTTGGGATTTATGAGAATTTTGGAGTTTGATTCGTATTTGATTTTAATAAGGACTTATTTTGGAATTCGAAATTGAAGGCCTAAATGGCTCAAGAGAGTAATTGGGAAATTGAATTATTTTAATTTTGAATATCGGACCGTATGGGAGTTTAATTAAATATTCGATTCAGATTTGTAAAATTGAGATTTGATTAATTAGGTCCGAATTAGAGTTAATTAAGTTATGAGAACTGGGAATTAAGATTATTATGAATTAAATCTATTTATGAGGTATTCAATTGATGTATTCAATTGAGTATGTAATTTATTGGTGAA